>WNGS01007182.1:2672011-2688200 GCA_020271785.1 Procambarus virginalis
ATACTTCCTTTTTTCTTCTCTTTGATTCGGGATTGTTTAGGGAGAGCCTTGTTTTGGTTGGCTTTGGCCTCTGTGGGTTGGGTTGGGTTGGGAGCTTTATGCTCTTCTCTGGCGCGGGGGTTTCGGTTCGTTTGGTCCTAGTGGTTTTTTGTTCATTTGCAGCCTTTTTCTTCTTTTCTGTGGAAGAATGAGACAGCTGGCTTCCGAAGGGGTCCGATGGTTGTGGAGGCTTGGTTGGTTGGGCCGGGGTATATCATGTGTTGTGTTCGGTGGGGGCTTTACGTCGCTACTTATGAGCCACTGGTTCAGTTCCAGTGGACGTGCTCTGGGTGCATCCGGTTCCCTGGTTCCCTGTTCCAGGGCTTGTGTGTCTCAAGTTGTCAGTGGTGTCATTAAGTCTAGCCAGCCTGTGGTCTACCCTTATGCCCATGATGTATGCTGCTCTTGCTGCTTGACATTTGACATTTGGCCGCAAGGGTTTTGGAGGTTGAACGGGGTCCTGGACACCAGGTATCTCGTGAACATACCGGGCCCTCTCCAGCCTTTTGTTGTGTTGGGGTGACTGTCGCAGCTGTCAGTCTTTTCTTTACCTTGAGACCTGTGGTGCTGCCACCTCTCGGGTGAGTCCCTATTTTTTACTTCTCTGTGGGTAGTTAGCTTCAGGGAGCCGATGGGGCTCCCCACAGAAAACCAACATTGAATGTAATGAAAAGCCATTTTCTGGGCGAGCCCCGGAGCTCCCCGACATCATTCCTCCCTCCGGTCGGCAGTTTTCATCGTTCAAGAACTGGAGTGGTGGGCTGCTGGCTCCCTCTCTCCCCCCTTCTTTAACACCAACGAGCAGGAGGGCTAGTTGGATGAAATGTTGCTCGTTTGTTTTCTTTGCGAGGGAGTTCTTTTGCTATGTTCAGATGTAGGTCGCAATTTTCACCAGATTGTGGTCTGTTTTGTTTCGGTAATCTTTCTGGTGCCCTCCCCGGTTGATGGCAAATTATGACATACTGTACTTTAAATGTAAAGTGCTCATAGGCCATTGCTCCCTGCACCTCTCTGAGGGGACCAGGTTCTGGCTCATGGTTCCTGGTGGGTATAAGGACTCATGTGACTGATGACCCCAAATTAATATAGCACATATCAGTTCCGATAGCTTCAGGGATCCTCCGGGGTTCGCCCAGAAAATGGCATTACATTCAACACTGGGTTTTTTTCCAGATTATAAAGTTAAAAGTACCAAATTCTACTATCTAGTTGTCCATTATGTCTATATATGTACGATGGTGAACATAGTTACAAAAAGTGCTTCAGGACCTAACAGGAGGATGCATTGTATGCACACACTCGTGTTTTGCTGCTACAGTATATTTGATGCAAATTTTAGATGAAATATTTGCTGCATGAATTATTACTTATAATTAGGTACCTGTATCTGCTAATGCATCTAGCTAAACACAAAAAAAAAAGACAAGAAAAATGCATTCAAAGTTGTGCTACTCAGTACCATATGTCAGTAACCAGAAACACTTTCCAGGTGAAATTTAGTGTAATTGTAGCCTAAAGTATGTAAATCCACAAATATGCAAGTCTCTCGTGGTTTCGTGCCCATCAAAAGCAAGCTGGGTGAGGGATTCGGTGAGTCCTGAACTCATGGTGATGCAATTTGCAGATTCATATATGCATTATTGTGCATATATAACAGTTATATACATATATAACCTTTCTTTAACCGAAAGGGGAGGGGGGCATACTTGTAATGAAAGGGTGGGGATGGGGGGAGGATACTTTCCATTTAAAGAGCAGTAATTTATATTTATGGAAAACAAAATATAAATGGCATGTCTTCAAATACAATTTTCACTAATAATGATGAATTGATCAGGAACATAATGATTACAAATACCTGTTACTCAGATCACAACTTAATTGAAGTTATGACAACCATGGGGAATAGACCTTCAAAACCAGTCCAGATTCCCGGTGGAGGAGATTTCAGCAAATTCAACTTCAATAATAAACAGATAAACTGGGAGCAAATAAACCAGGACTTCACAGAAATATACTGGGAAGAACAGCTAGGAAATGCGAACTTGAACCAGTGCCTGGAAAAAATAAGCTCAGTAGCACTAGAAATATGTACAAACCGCATCCCCCTAAGAAAAAAGAGGAAGAGATGCAGATTGGAACGAGAACGTCGTTCCCTATATAGGCGAAGAAAACGAATCGCGGTACAACTTCCGAGTCGCACCCTATCTCAGGAACGGCGAAGAAGGTTAGGTAGCGAAATAGGAAAAATTGAACTCAAGCTACAAGAATCATACAAAATGCAGGAGAGGGAAAGAGTGCAAAAGGCCATCAGTGAAATAGAGAGAAACCCAAAATATTTTTTCTCCTATGCAAAATCAAGATCAAAAACCACATCTAGTATCGGGCCCCTGCGAAAGGAAGATGGAACTTTCACCGATGACAACAAAGAAATGAGCGAGCTACTGAGGAAGCAATACGACTCTGTCTTCAGCGAGCCATTAAACGCACTAAAGATCGATAACCCAAATGAATTTTTCATGGATATGATACCAACATCAAATCATATATCAGACGTCACCCTATCCCCACTGGATTTTGAAGAAGCCATAAACAGTATGCCTATGCACTCCGCACCAGGCCCGGATTCTTGGAACTCCATATTCATCAAGAACTGTAAAAAACCACTATCGCAGGCCCTTCACATTCTGTGGAGACAAAGCCTAGATACTGGCGTTATTCCTGATATACTAAAAACAGCAGAGATAGCACCACTTCATAAAGGAGGAAATAAGGCAGAGGCAAAAAATTACAGACCGATAGCACTAACATCGCACATCATAAAAAATTTTGAGGGTGCTAAGAAGTAAGATCACAAAATACATGGAATCACAGCATCTCCATAACCCCGGACAACATGGTTTCAGAACAGGGCGCTCTTGCCTGTCGCAGTTGCTGGACCACTATGATATGGCATTAGATGCTATGGAAGACAAACAAAACGCTGATGTAATTTACACAGATTTTGCAAAAGCTTTTGATAAATGTGACCATGGTGTTATTGCCCATAAAATGCGCTCAAAAGGAATAACCGGAAAAGTAGGCAGATGGATCTACAATTTCCTGACCAACAGAACCCAATGTGTAATAGTCAACAAAATAAAATCCAACCCGTCAACCGTTAAGAGCTCAGTCCCCCAGGGTACTGTGCTTGCTCCAGTACTTTTTCTCATCCTCATATCGGACATAGACAAGAGCACAACCTATAGCACTGTATCATCCTTTGCAGATGACACTAGGATCTTCATGAGAGTAGGCAACATAGAGGACACGGCGAACCTCCAGTCAGATGTAGATCAGGTCTTTCTATGGGCTACAGAAAATAATACAGTATGGTGTTTAACGAAGACAAGTTCCAGCTCATGCGCTATGGAAAAAATGAAAATATAAAAACGGAAACCACGTACAAAACTCAGGCAAATCATAACATAGAACGAAAAGGCAATGTAAAGGATTTGGGTGTACTCATGTCGGAAGACCTTACCTTTAAAGAACACAATAAAGTAGCCGTCACAACTGCAAGAAAAATGACAGGTTGCATAACAAGAACTTTCCACACTAGAGATGCTATACCGATGATGACACTTTTCAAAGCGCTTGTGCTCTCTAGAGTGGAGTACTGCTGCACAATGACAGCCCCATTCACTGCTGGTGAAATTGCTGACCTGGAGAGCGTGCAGAGGTCCTTTACTGCTAGAATCCACTCGGTAAAACATCTAAACTATTGGGACCGACTTAAGAGCCTAAATCTGTATTCCCTTGAGCGCAGGCGGGAGAGATACATAATAATTTACACGTGGAAAATATTAGAGGGGCTGGTCCCAAACCTGCACACAGAAATAACATCACATGAGACCAGAAGACATGGCAGGATGTGCAGAATACCCCCGTTGAAAAGCAGAGGTGCAACTGGTACTCTGAGAGAGAACTCTATCAACATCAGAGGCCCGAGATTGTTCAACACGCTTAAACTACACATAAGGGACATAACTGGCAAACCCCTCACAGTGTTCAAGAGAGAACTGGATAAGCACCTCCAAAGGATACCTGATCAACCAGGCTGTGACTCATACGTCAGGCTGCGAGCAGCCGCGTCCAACAGCCTGGTTGATCAGTCCAGCAACCAGGAGGCCTGGTCGATGACCGGGCCACGGGGACGATAAGCCCCGGAAGCACCTCAAGGTATCCTCAAGGTAAGGTAAGAGTGAATTCACTTGTACTATATAAAATTACTGTGAAGTGTGGGAGTCAAACAAACAAGTAGAGTATTATGCTGGCATCACATATTTACAACACATGAAGACAAAATACTGACATGGAATTAATTATCAAGTGATAACTAATCACTTGATAATTAGTGATTATGAAACTATGAGTGTATAGTGATTATGAAACAATATGAAATGAAACTATACAATTACACAGATTTTCCATGGTGAGGAGAGCAAAACCAAGATAAACCCCTAACAGCGATAAGGTTGGCGCGTCATCGTGTAGCTCAAAACACACCACCTCTCTTGACCCGAAGCTGTACTCTTCTTGGAGTGGAGAGCAGTGAGAGACTACACAACACTGTATGACACTACTCTTCATCCTACACAACACAGCATGAAGCTATTCTTCATCCTACACAACACTGTATGACACTACTCTTCATCCTACACAACACTGCATGAAGCTACTCTTCATCCTACACAACACAGCATGAAGCTACTTTTCATCCTACACAACACAGCATGAAGCTACTCTTCATCCTACACAACACTGCATGAAGCTACTCTTCATCCTACACAACACTGCATGAAGCTACTCTTCATCCTACACAACACTGCATGAAGCTACTCTTCATCATACTAAAATAAGCACACTCTCCCAACACAACTCAACATATGTATATGCAAACACCAATTTGTAGATTAAATTACATTGCATAAATACAAGTGAATTGACAAATGAAAATATAAAAAAAATATTGAAATTAATACAAATAAAAGCTAGACATTACAGTAGGAATGAGGGCTGAGAGCGTCAAGTCAAATGGTTTGTGTTCGCCATTTCACTTTAGTTTACACAATGTATGGAATAACTCAACATATATACATATAATTGACAAAAACAGTGAATGGGTATTGAATATAAGCGCACACTGAAATATTTACCTGAGAACCACAATCACTAGTGGTCCCAACGAGGACAGGAAGCCGGCAACTTGTCGAAGGTCCCCCATTTGCCCCAATGATCTTATCCAGTTGACCTTTAAACTTTAACAGTTTTAGTATTTACCACTTTGGCGGGTAGGCAGTTCCACGAGTTCATAACCCTGAGGGTAAAAAAGCATCCCCTGTTCTCAGTCCTACATTGTGGCTTGTTGAGCTTGAAACCGTTGCTCCTTGTTTGTGTACATATATGTACACCTATAATGTACAAAGTCTGTTCCTGAATCAGCTCAAAGGTGTCTTGCAACTACTGTGTTTGGGAAGGTCATCCAGAAATAGATGTAAACACTGGAATAAAAGACCACATTGTGATTTGATAATAGCAATCTATTGTGACATGATAATCTCATCACAGAGCAAAAATTGTAAAAGATAATAGAATTTTTTCATAGGCCTTGGTTAACTTTATTATATCCGTATAAATGTACTGTTCACATATTATGACCATATTTTCATAAACTGTATACAAATTGGATGATGATTATTTAAAATGAACACATAATGAAAACTACATTACAGTATCATATGGATCAGTGTATGACGATCAAAATACTTTAAAGGTTAATTTCATCATTTCTGTAACAAGATGTTATTCAGATATTTTGATAATGAGAATTAAGGTGAAGGAAAGGCCCAATATATGTATAAATGTATTAAAAAAATCTAATTTGTGGATGTAACCTACATCTTTTCTCAAGGTGCTATATACTGTACAATGTTCTGAAAAAGAATGCTCAATTATCCTAACTTCTGGGAACTGTGGCAGGGGTTCATGGAATCCTTATCCCTACTCAGGACACCACAAGGTCTGTGCATGTGTGAATTAAGGAGATTAGTTAGTTTTGTTTCCTCAAGAATAATTTTACGGTTTACCTGATCTACTTTACTAAAAGATTTATTGCCCTTTACTGTCTCTATTTAGACTATAATTACTGCTTCTATTAGGTGTCTCTAATCGTGTATTCAACTGTTTTTGAACAGTTGAATATGATTCAGTTATTCTACTACAATTCTACAATAGTAGA
The DNA here is from genome assembly GCA_020271785.1 of Procambarus virginalis. Lineage (NCBI taxonomy): Eukaryota > Metazoa > Arthropoda > Malacostraca > Decapoda > Cambaridae > Procambarus > Procambarus virginalis. The sequence continues at coordinate 2,678,331 of WNGS01007182.1, forward strand.
ATTATATATAACTGCTCAAATATCAAAGAGAGATGCTTAATAGAAGGGGTAATTATAGATTCTATAGAGATAGTAAAGAATACTAAAGTTTTCAGTACAGTCGATCCGATTATCCATAAAACTATTCTTAAGGAAGCAAAATTAACTAATGTCATTAATTCACTCAAACACAGACCATGTTGTGTCCAGACTAGGGAAATGGATTCCATGAACCCCTGTCCACAATTCTCAGATGTCAGGATAATTGAGCATTCTTTTGAAACTTACCTGATTTTACATGATTTACACAAGAGCCACTAATACTAGTGGCCTCGATGAGGACAGGAAACCAGCAGCTTGTTGAGGGTCTCCCCATTTGCCTTAATGATCCTCTCCAGGTGGATTTTAAAACCCCCTAGAGTTTTGCCGTTTGCGGCTTCGGCGGGTAGGCAGTACCATGGGTTTATAACCCTGCGGGCGAAAAAGCATCTCCTGTTCTCAGTCCTATATTGAGGTTTGTTGAGCTTGAAACCGTCGTTCCTTGTTTGCGTTACATATGACCTTTTGAAGAAATTGTCAGGATCAACATCCTCCAACTTGTTCGGTATTTTAAGTTTCAATGAGGTCCACCCTGTCATACCTGGTTTGCAGTGTTGTTAGGCCTGTGGCTCTCGGCTACACAGATGACTTGGATCTGGAATGACTTTTGTTGCTCAGTATTGAACTTTATCAAGAGCAGCTATGTCCTTTTGTAAGTGAGATCTCCATGCCTGGATACAGTAGTTCAAATGGGGGCACACCAGAGATTTATAGTTAAATCGCTACCTTTTTTTTCTTGAAGTCAAAGGTACCCTTAATTATTCCGAGGGTTTTGTGTGCTTTTCTGACTGCTGCTCCTGCCTGTTGTGCAACTTTTAGTGAATGGTGGATTTTGACTCCAAGGTCCTTTTCTTCTTCAATCTGCTGTAATGTAATGCTATTAATTTGGTAGTCGTGGCATGGGTTGTTCCACACATGCAGGTTTTGCATTTGTTTATATTATAAAGCCTTTGCCAGTCTTCTTACCATATCTTGAGGTTATCTTGAGATGATTCTTGAGATAATTTCGGGGCTTTAGTGTCCCCACGGCCCGGTCCTCGACCAGGCCTCCACCCCCAGGAAGCAGCCCATGACAGCTGACTAACACCCAGGTACCTATTTTACTGCTAGGTAACAGGGGCATAGGGTAAAAGAAACTCTGCCCATTGTTTCTCGCCGGCGCCTGGGATCGAACCCAGGACCACAAGATCACAAGTCCAGCGTGCTGTCCACTCGGCCGCCCGGCTCCCCCTTTGGGAAGGGAAGAAGCATTTGGAAAGTTCATGTAGATCTCTGTAAGGCTTCATTCAGTATCATTATTATTTCCCACTTTACCATAAATCTTTGTCATCTGCAGATTTGTTGATGTGGTTTGTAATAATGATTTATTTACAAGAAGGTACAATGGGTTGGTGAAATTACATAAGATTGGTATTTTTATGTTCATGCAAAGCCACGAACACGCATAGCATTTTGGGCAGAAAGTTTTGTGAAAAGTAATCTCAGTGGTAGGCGTAGTTCTTTTGCCAGTTCCTTTATAACTCTGGGTTAGATTCCATCCACACCTTGGGCTTTCGAGTCTTTTAGTTCATCAATGTTCTTCCTGATTATGTTGCATGTTATGGGTATATCCTTAAATTCATTCTCCTCCACACCTGCATACATTTGTGTGGGTGATGGAATGTCAACTTTGATGTGTCTGGGCAGCATAATCATGACAATGCCTAATCATGGATGCCAAGCGAGGCACTCAACCAAATTTATACACACACACACTCCTAGAATCTTGTTCAGAACATTGTATACAGCACCTTTAGAAAGGGTGTAGTTAACATCCAACAATTTGGTTTATAATACATTTATACATACTTTGGGTCTATCTTCACCTTCAATCAAGCACCCCAACATTGTAGTCATTTCCTATAATGAGAATTATCACTTAAACTCAAGATTCATTAATCCTTAAAGGGTACAAATCATACATGTATGTATGGCCTAAGAGTTAGGTTTCTTAAACTTTCTAAAATGCTTTCAAAGTTTGTGTACATAATCTACTAGTAAATGCTCCAACATAACTTGAAAAACAAGAAAATAAAAAATAATTTTAAAATTGAATATTGAAAACTTCAGATTTTCAAATCAGATTTGGTGATATTTTATATTTTTTATTGTTTATTTGGTGTTATTATGCTCTCAGAATAGCATATGATCTTCCTTTTCATCAAATTAGAATATAGGTTTTTCAGTATAGTTTACTGTAAACAAAAAAAATTAGCAATATGACATTTAAAATATACAGCATATTTAGACAAAAAAATGTGTATAACTCTAAACGTTCAGGGTTTATGAAAAATTCATTTTATAGGGATTGTAGAACAGACAGCTATGCTCACTATATATAAAAATGGTGAGAATTGGTCATAAACTGGATTTTTTATCTGACTCAAAGTTGAAATTCTAGTTATAGATATAATTGAAGTTGAAGTTATCGACAATGAATAAAGTAGTTCTAACTCATTAATTTACTTGTATGTTTCATTAATCAATGTTTGACATTCTTACTCAGATATGTGAAAGTTGTAGGACAATATGTGTTGAAACGAGATAAAAAAAAAATAACCCCCCAAAAAACACAATTTAGGGATAATTATAATGATTCAGGGGATATATTTAGAGTATATTTATATACTTAAGTGAAAAAGCCCAAATCTGGTCCCTAATCATCAAAACAACCTAAAGAAACAAAGAAAATAGAGTTTGAAATCTGGGGAAAAAATGATTCAAAGTCCCATGTTCTGCGAGTTGCGACCGATTTATTTGTTAACTTTGCTTGTTTATTTGTTAATTTCATTCTATTTTCGTCAAGTTAGGGACGGGTATGCACTCTCCAGGATGTAGAGGTTACAGTAAAATCAGATGCAGGCGATGAGTCACAGTAACGTGGATAAAGTATGTTGACCAGACCACACACTAGAAGGTGAAGAGACGACGACGTTTCGGTCCGTCCTTGACCATTCTGGCACAATTGACTTGAGAATGGTCCAGGACGGACCGAAACGGTGTCGTTCCTTCACCTTCTAGTGTGTGGTCTGGTCAACACAAAATCAGATAATAAACAAAGGAGGAAAAAACTAAAACTTTAAACAACAATTTTCACATAAAAAAAATATTTTGGGGACACTGATGAAAGTAACAGATATTAACATTGGGCAATGTATTTATATGATATATAACAAAACAGAGCATAATAACAGACTTACTCATTATTATTTGTGTTATTATGTACAGTATTACTCACCAATGCTATAAAGGCACCAGCTGCATATCCACTTTGTGGACACTTCTTGCTACTATTGTTCTTCTTTCTGTGTGGACAGGTGCTTTCATCTCTTTATTACTGCATTATCCATCACTTCCAGTTAATAGCAGCTGTTCTCCTTATCAACAAAACGTTCTTCTTTTAAACAAAATTCGTCTAAAATCAATTCCTGAAAATATTTTGATGAAAGTTTCACGACGCTGAAGCCAATAAGTTGGAGATGTGTTTTACATTTTGAAGTAATTTTTAAATAATTTTAATATTTTTTGCTTCCCAGCCCCTTATGCTGAGCAATTTAAGGGTTAATTCATACTTGTGACAACACAGAAAACGTGTGATCATGTATGTGATGAGGCCTTGCACGGCATGATCATATGGGTGGCCTATCATCACACCCTCGTGTGCTGCTCTATATTACACCAAAAATGGTCTTTTGAGCCAGTGAAACACTATACATGATGGAGAGAATCTCTCCCACAAGGAAAGGGTCAAAATACAGGACATAAAAGGGAGGGAGGTAAAAATGGGAAGGAGTGGATGAGGGAAGGGTGCAGTGAGACAGAAGATGAAGGACAAAGGGGAAGCAAGGGAGGTAAGGATGGAGGAAAAGATTGGGCAAGGGAGGAAAGGTGGTAATAGAGAAGGAGGGAACAAGGGAGGGGAAAAGGGTGGACATGAGGGCAAATACTCCTGTGTGTTGCAGGAGTGTACACACAACAGGAGGGGGGGAGGGGAGGGGAAAAAAGAGAGAGAGAGAGAGAGAGAGAGAGAGAGAGAGAGAGAGAGAGAGAGAGAGAACAGAGAGAGAGACAGAGAGAGAGACAGAGAGAGAGACAGAGAGAGAGACAGAGAGAGAGACAGAGAGAGAGACAGAGACAGACAAACAGACAGACAGACAGACAGACAGACAGAGACAGAGAGAGAGAGAGACAGAGAGACAGAGAGACAGAGAGACAGAGAGAGAGAGACAGAGAGACAGAGACAGAGACCAAGAGACAGAGACAGAGACCAAGAGACAGAGACCGAGAGACCGAGAGACCAAGAGACCATTAGCACACAGGTTGTGTCAAACCTCAAGGCTCTCACTACTCTGCTTCTCAACACACAAAATGGTATTGTCAACTTTTAAATGCAGCATCGTGATCTATTACCGAACGTAAATTCATTTGTTACAGGAGCATTCCATGTCATGGTTCTGTCAATTTCCTGTCTTGTAGGAGCATAATGTCATAGTACTGTCACTCATGTGCTGTAGGAGCATACTGTCACTCATGTGCTGTGGGAGCATACTGTCACTCATGTGCTGTAGGAGCATACTGTCATAGTACTGTCACTCATGTGCTGTAGGAGCATACTGTCATAGTACTGTCACTCATGTGCTGTAGGAGCATACTGTCACTCATGTGCTATAGGAGCATACTGTCACTCATGTGCTGTAGGAGCATACTGTCATAGTACTGTCACTCATGTGCTGTAGGAGCATACTGTCATAGTACTGTCACTCATGTGCTGTAGGAGCATACTGTCACTCATGTGCTATAGGAGCATACTGTCACTCATGTGCTGTAGGAGCATACTGTCACTCATGTGCTGTAGGAGCATACTGTCACTCATGTGCTGTAGGAGCATACTGTCATAGTACTGTCACTCATGTGCTGTAGGAGCATACTGTCATACTACTGTCACTCATGTGCTGTAGGAGCATACTGTCATAGTACTGTCACTCATGTGCTGTAGGAGCATACTGTCACTCATGTGCTATAGGAGCATACTGTCACTCATGTGCTATAGGAGCATACTGTCACTCATGTGCTGTAGGAGTATACTGTCACTCATGTGCTATAGGAGCATACTGTCACTCATGTGCTATAGGAGCATACTGTCACTCATGTGCTGTAGGAGCATACTGTCACTCATGTGCTATAGGAGCATACTGTCACTCATGTGCTATAGGAGCATACTGTCACTCATGTGCTGTAGGAGCATACTGTCACTCGTGTGCTGTAGGAGCATACTGTCATAGTACTGTCACTCATGTGCTGTAGGAGCATACTGTCATAGTACTGTCACTCATGTGCTGTAGGAGCATACTGTCACTCATGTGCTGTAGGAGCATACTGTCATAGTACTGTCACTCATGTGCTGTAGGAGCATACTGTCACTCATGTGCTATAGGAGCATACTGTCACTCGTGAGCTGTAGGAGCATACTGTCACTCGTGTGCTGTAGGAGCATACTGTCACTCGTGTGCTGTAGGAGCATACTGTCAGTCGTGTGCTATAGGAGCATACTGTCACTCGTGTGCTGTAGGAGCATACTGTCACTCGTGTGCTGTAGGAGCATACTGTCACTCGTGTGCTGTAGGAGCATACTGTCACTCATGTGCTGTAGGAGCATACTGTCACTCATGTGCTGTAGGAGCATACTGTCACTCATGTGCTGTAGGAGCATACTGTCATTTGTGTGCTGTAGGAGCATACTGTCACTCATGTGCTGTAGGAGCATACTGTCACTCATGTGCTGTAGGAGCATACTGTCACTCATGTGCTGTAGGAGCATACTGTCACTCATGTGTTGTAGGAGCATACTGTCACTCATGTGCTGTAGGAGCATACTGTCACTCATGTGTTGTAGGAGCATACTGTCACTCGTGTGCTGTAGGAGCATACTGTCACTCGTGTGCTGTAGGAGCATACTGTCACTCGTGTGCTGTAGGAGCATACTGTCACTCGTGTGCTATAGGAGCATACTGTCACTCGTGTGCTGTAGGAGCATACTGTCACTCGTGTGCTGTAGGAGCATACTGTCACTCGTGTGCTGTAGGAGCATACTGTCACTCATGTGCTGTAGGAGCATACTGTCACTCATGTGCTGTAGGAGCATACTGTCACTCATGTGCTGTAGGAGCATACTGTCATTTGTGTGCTGTAGGAGCATACTGTCACTCATGTGCTGTAGGAGCATACTGTCACTCATGTGCTGTAGGAGCATACTGTCACTCATGTGCTGTAGGAGCATACTGTCACTCATGTGTTGTAGGAGCATACTGTCACTCATGTGCTGTAGGAGCATACTGTCACTCATGTGTTGTAGGAGCATACTGTCACTCGTGTGCTGTAGGAGCATACTGTCACTCGTGTGCTGTAGGAGCATACTGTCACTCGTGTGCTGTAGGAGCATACTGTCACTCGTGTGCTGTAGGAGCATACTGTCACTCGTGTGCTGTAGGAGCATACTGTCACTCATGTGCTGTAGGAGCATACTGTCACTCATGTGCTGTAGGAGCATACTGTCACTCATGTGTTGTAGGAGCATACTGTCACTCGTGTGCTGTAGGAGCATACTGTCACTCGTGTGCTGTAGGAGCATACTGTCACTCGTGTGCTGTAGGAGCATACTGTCACTCGTGTGCTGTAGGAGCATACTGTCACTCGTGTGCTGTAGGAGCATACTGTCACTCATGTGCTGTAGGAGCATACTGTCACTCATGTGCTGTAGGAGCTTACTGTCACTCGTGTGCTGTAGGAGCATACTGTCACTCATGTGCTGTAGGAGCATACTGTCACTCATGTGCTATAGGAGCATACTGTCACTCATGTGCTGAAGGAGCATACTGTCACTCATGTGCTGTAGGAGCATACTGTCACTCATGTGCTGTAGGAGCATACTGTCACTCATGTGCTGTAGGAGCATACTGTCATAGTACTGTCACTCATGTGCTGTAGGAGCATACTGTCACTCATGTGTTGTAGGATCATACTGTCACTCATGTGCTATAGGAGCATACTGTCACTCATGTGTTGTAGGAGCATACTGTCACTCGCGTGCTGTAGGAGCATACTGTCACTCATGTGCTGTAGGAGCATACTGTCACTCATGTGCTGTAGGAGCATACTGTCACTCATGTGCTGTAGGAGCATACTGTCACTCGTGTGCTGTAGGAGCATACTGTCACTCATGTGCTGTAGGAGCATACTGTCACTCATGTGCTATAGGAGCATACTGTCACTCGTGTGCTGTAGGAGCATACTGTCATAGTACTGTCACTCATGTGCTGTAGGAGCATACTGTCACTCATGTGCTGTAGGAGCATACTGTCATAGTACTGTCACTCATGTGCTGTAGGAGCATACTGTCATAGTACTGTCACTCATGTGCTGTAGGAGCATACTGTCATAGTACTGTCACTCATGTGCTGTAGGAGCATACTGTCATAGTACTGTCACTCGTGTGCTGTCGGAGCATACTGTCACTCATGTGCTGTAGGAGCATACTGTCACTCATGTGCTGTAGGAGCATACTGTCACTCATGTGTTGTAGGAGCATACTGTCACTCGTGTGCTGTAGGAGCATACTGTCACTCGTGTGCTGTAGGAGCATACTGTCACTCGTGTGCTGTAGGAGCATACTGTCACTCGTGTGCTGTAGGAGCATACTGTCACTCGTGTGCTGTAGGAGCATACTGTCATAGTACTGTCACTCGTGTGCTGTAGGAGCATACTGTCACTCATGTGCTGTAGGAGCATACTGTCACTCATGTGCTGTAGGAGCATACTGTCACTCATGTGCTGTAGGAGCATACTGTCACTCATGTGCTGTAGAAGCATACTGTCACTCGTGTGCTATAGGAGCATACTGTCACTCGTGTGCTGTACGAGCATACTGTCACTCGTGTGCTGTAGGAGCATACTGTCACTCGTGTGCTGTAGGAGCATACTGTCACTCATGTGCTGTAGGAGCATACTGTCACTCATGTGCTGTAGGAGCATACTGTCACTCGTGTGCTGTAGGAGCATACTGTCACTCGTGTGCTGTAGGAGCATACTGTCACTCGTGTGCTGTAGGAGCATACTGTCACTCGTGTGTTGTAGGAGCATACTGTCACTCATGTGCTGTAGGAGCATACTGTCACTCGTGTGTTGGAGCATACTGTCACTCATGTGCTGTAGGAGCATACTGTCACTCATGTGTTGTAGGAGCATACTGTCACTCGTGTGCTGTAGGAGCATACTGTCACTCGTGTGCTGTAGGAGCATACTGTCACTCGTGTGCTGTAGGAGCATACTGCCATAGTACTGTCACTCATGTGCTGTAGGAGCATACTGTCACTCGTGTGCTGTAGGAGCATACTGCCATAGTACTGTCACTCATGTGCTGTAGGAGCATACTGTCACTCGTGTGCTGTAGGAGAATACTGTCACTCATGTGCTGTAGGAGCATACTGTCACTCGTGTGCTGTAGGAGCATACTGTCACTCATGTGTTGTAGAGCATACTGTCACTCATGTGCTGTAGGAGTATACTGTCACTCATGTGTTGTAGGAGCATACTGTCACTCTTGTGTTGTAGGAGCATACTGTCACTCGTATGCTGTAGGAGCATACTGTCACTCGTGTGCAGTAGGAGCATACTGTCACTCGTGTGCTGTAGGAGCATACTGCCATAGTACTGTCACTCATGTGCTGTAGGAGCATACTGCCATAGTACTGTCACTCATGTGCTGTAGGAGTATACTGTCACTCATGTGCTGTAGGAGCATACTGCCATAGTACTGTCACTCATGTGCTGTAGGAGCATACTGCCATAGTACTGTCACCCATGTGCTGTAGGAGCATACTGTCATAGTAATGTCACTCGTGTGCTGTAGGAGCATACTGCCATAGTACTGTCACTCATGTGCTGTAGGAGCATACTGTCACTCATGTGCTGTAGGAGCATACTGTCACTCATGTGCTGTAGGAGCATACTGTCACTCATGTGCTGTAGGAGCATACTGTCACTCATATGCTGTAGGAGCATACTGTCACTCATGTGCTGTAGGAGCATACTGTCACTCATGTGCTGTAGGAGCATACTGTCACTCATGTGCTGTAGGAGCATACTGCCATAGTACTGACTCATGTGCTGTAGGAGCATACTGCCATAGTACTGTCACTCATGTGCTGTAGGAGGTTATCTTGAGCATACTGTCACTCGTGTGCTGTTGGAGCATACTGTCATAGTACTGTCACTCATGTGTTGTAGGAGTACTGTCACTCGTGTGCTGTAGGAGCATACTGTCACTCATGTGCTGTAGAAGCATACTGTCATCATGTGTTGTAGGAGCATACTGTCACTCATGTGCTGTAGGAGCATACTGTCATAGTACTGTCACCATGTGTTGTAGGAGCATACTGTCACTCATGTGCTGTAGGAGCATGCTGTCACTCGTGTGCTGTAGGAGCATACTGTCACTCGGTGTTGTAGGAGCATGCTGTCACTCATGTGCTGTAGGAGCATGCTGTCACTCATGTGCTGTAGGAGCATACTGTTACTCGTGTGCTGTAGGAGCATAATGCTATTGTACTGTCACTTAGAGCAATGGTTGCATCCCCACAACACATAAATGAGAGCATGGTAATATTATGATCTCCAACTCACACGTGATAGTACCATAACAGTATGCTTAGGTAACATATGTGTGAAAGTGCCATAATAATGTGCATCTGATACACA
>WNGS01007182.1:2751000-2770696 GCA_020271785.1 Procambarus virginalis
CAAATTTGGAATCTGACCTTCCAGTATTTTGTGTGTTGGTGTGTTACAAGATGCACTTCTTGCAGTGCCAGTAGTTGGAATGTTTCACTTTACTGCTTGTGGCCAGTAAAAAATCTCTCTACACACACACACAAATCACAATAATGTGATATATCAAATGAACAAATCCCCAAGGCCGTGATGAGGGTTCGAACCTATGTCCGGGATGATCCCAGACGTACCTCAGTCGACTGCACCACGACATGGTTCGAACCCTCATAAGAAAATGTGAGGAACAAATAATATTCCATCCAAGATGGCACCAGTTCTTTGAAGAATATGATTATAGGTGTTGCATCGCATGTTTTTAATGTTCTCAAACCCCTCTCTAATTTTCCTGGCTATTGCTGTTATTAGGTCTTCTGACATTATTATTCCAATATTTTAGACCTGGGCACTCCTGTGTATGATGGGAACTGACATTTCTTTTATACTCATTTCAAGTTTTCAGGTTTTTTTATTTTTGATACCGAAGTAATTGGAATTTGTTAATGTTGAGTATCATATTGTTTTCCATTGCCCATTGGAAGTGTTGTCGATATCAGATTGCAATTTTTCTGTCTTCTGCTGTGGCAATTTTCATACTGTACTTGGTGAATTATAACAAAGGTGTGGGTTCTATGTCCCTCTATATCTGCTATAAGAATAAGAACAATGGTGCAAGAACGTACCTTCTGGGACTCCACTTCATGCTATACACAGACTGGAGTCGATTTGATTTACTGCTACTCTGCAATATGTTAAAAATTTTAAATCTGTCTCCATACATTGTCTGTTATCCCCTATGCTTGTTTTATGGCCAATTATTCCATGGTCACTTATTAAATGATTATGAAAATTTGTGTATACAAATTCTGCATATTGGTTTGTTTCTAAAGCCTCTGTAATTTTGTTGTAGTGATAAAGCAACTGGCAAAGACTTGACCTTCTTGACCTGTTAACCTGGGTTGTATACCTATTGTTTCCATACAAATTTTTAGTTGATTTCTTAGAATGATTTTAAGTCTTAATTATGTGTGATGCATATGGAGAGTCTGTGGGAGGGAAGATGCAGCTGATCACTGGATGACACGGGTCAGGTGGAAGGGAAGATGCAGCTGATCACTGCATGACACGGGTCAGGTGGAAGGGAAGATGCAGCTGATCACTGCATGACACGGGTCAGGTGGAAGGGAAGATGCAGCTGATCACTGCATGACATGGGTCAGGTGGAAGAGAAGATGCAGCTGATCACTGCATGACATGGGTCAGGTGGAAGAGAAGATGCAGCTGATCACTGCATGACACAGGTCAGGTGGAAGAGAAGATGCAGCTGATCACTGGATGACACGGGTCAGGTGGAAGGGAAGATGCAGCTGATCACTGCATGACACGGGTCAGGTGGAAGGGAAGATGCAGCTGATCACTGCATGACACGGGTCAGGTGGAAGGGAAGATGCAGCTGATCACTGCATGACATGGGTCAGGTGGAAGAGAAGATGCAGCTGATCACTGCATGACACAGGTCAGGTGGAAGAGAAGATGCAGCTGATCACTGCATGACACAGGTCAGGTGGAAGAGAAGATGCAGCTGATCACTGGATGACACGGGTCAGGTGGAAGAGAAGATGCAGCTGATCACTGCATGACACAGGTCTGGTGGAAGGGAAGATGCAGCTGATCACTGCATGACACAGGTCAGGTGGAAGAGAAGATGCAGCTGATCACTGCATGACACGGGTCTGGTGGAAGGGAAGATGCAGCTGATCACTGCATGACACAGGTCTGGTGGAAGGGAAGATGCAGCTGATCACTGCATGACACGGGTCTGGTGGAAGGGAAGATGCAGCTGATCACTGCATGACACGGGTCTGGTGGAAGGGAAGATGCAGCTGATCACTGCATGACACAGGTCTGGTGGAAGGGAAGATGCAGCTGATCACTGCATGACACAGGTCAGGTGGAAGAGAAGATGCAGCTGATCACTGCATGACACAGGTCAGGTGGAAGAGAAGATGCAGCTGATCACTGCATGACACAGGTCAGGTGGAAGAGAAGAGTTGGTAACACTTCATGAAAGGCGCACAATCAGCTCAACATGTGAGACTGAAGAATGACAGGAATAATGTCTTAACACAGACCCTGGTTAATATAGGCTCTGTCATGAGACAATGTGATGTGTAATGATGGGAGAGAGAAGAATAGGGAGAGTTTGTCATCATGATATCAGCATGAAGTCTAGAGCAACCATTGTGTTGGAAGCTTCCAATACTAGGCTGAAGAAACTATCTTCGATACATTTAAATGAGTTGCATCTTATGCATCAGCCTATCCTCCTGTTTAGACAGTACTTACGGTTTAGATAATACTTATGGTACTGCGGCCAGTGCAGTTTGCACACACAGTGGCTGATGATTCTCTCTGGCTGGCTGTTTGTTATGTGCCCTCGGGGATTTTGTTTTTCTTTTATGGCGTTTTTGCTTTTTGTTCACGTAGGTCTGCCTAGCTTCTTATTAGGCAAGCCTAGGTTGTGTTGGTGGTCCTCCTCTGTTGTCCCCAAGTTTCACGGCTGCTGCTGGTGGTAAGTTTGCCTGCTGACAGACTACCGGTTCTACTGGCTTAGCTAGCTCAGTGCCTGAGCTTCCTGTAGGGCTTATTCACCCTACTGGCCTGGGAAACCCATTTGGGCTCGGGGGTACCATGGATGTGTCTTCCGAGTTCTCTCTCGCCTTGTGCAAAGTTGAAAGTTGTTTGTCACCCCCCTGCCTCAAGGAGACGATCTTCCGTACTATCTCCGTCATGCTGCCTGTTGGGTCGGTGACATCTTCGACCCGGAGTCTTGCGGGTCTTGTTCCCTGCTTGTATTTCATATTCCTCCTTTCTTGTCTGTTGATCTCCGGAATTAGGTGGGGAGTGCATTGCATGCTCGATTCTTCTTCTTGCAACGGTCCTGGTTGGTTGCCCGGCTAGAGGGTCCAGAGCTGCCCCGCTTGGGTCTCGGGACCAGGTTTTAGGGGGTGTGGTTTGCCCTGCTCCTTCCTCCCTGCTTCCAGCTCCCAAACATTTCGGGTTTGGGAGTCGGGAGGAGGTTTAGTTTGGGATGAGCCTCGGGGGGCTTTGAGGACTGCCCCTTCCAATTCGGGCACAGAGGAGCTTGGATGTTTTTACGAGTAAAAAAATAATAATAATATGACTTTTCCTGTGGTTCGAATTACTTGTATTTCACGTTAAATTAGGGTGCTTTTGGTACCCCTGATACCAAAAGCACCGAGTATCAAAATACTCTTTTGGTATGGCATTTTCGACATGAAGATCATTTTATCCCAAAACAATACATTTTTAATACACATTGTGAGTCTTCTCTGCCGGCAAAGGTGGTAGGTAGGGCTCACCCCCAGATTCATTTCAAGGTGCCCTTTGGTTCCTCGGATTTGTCTTTCGGATTTTTCTTCCTCTCTGCTTCCCCCTAGGGAGGTTTTGTTTGAGTTCGATTCCTTTTACACTGATCAGGTGTGTAACGAGGTTCCAGTGTCTTCCTTGGTGGTAGCCTGCCTCGACAACTGGTTGGTGTGGGCTCCATGCCGGTCTGCTTGTCTACTGGCCAAGGTTCTTGTTATTTCCCAGCTTGTCGGGTTCGGGTTCTTGGCACCTTGGCAGAAGTTCCAGTTGGTTCCGTCCCAGGTTCGGCCTTGGCTGGGCTTAATGTGGAGTTCTTGGACTGCGTCCCTTTCTCTCCCTCCTGCGGCTTTACTCCGGTTGCGGTTCAGCCTTATGCTGTTTTGTGGGGGGCCTAGGTCACTTGGGAGTTGCTCGAGCAGTTGTGCGGGAGCCTGCACATTGCCCTGCTGGTTTATCCGTGAGGCAGGGTTTGGCTTCAGAGGCTGCTCTGGTATCTTTGGGGTGGTCTCTTTCCCCGCTCTTGCAACCATCTTTACGTGGTTTGCTGCATCTCTGGCTTCCTCTTCAGGTATTGGGGTTCGATGCCATGGCGCCTTCCTCTTCCCTCACTCGATATGTTCACGGACTCTCTCGGTTGGGGCTTGTGATCAGTGTTCAGCTGTCCGGCCATGGACGTTGGGGGCTGTTCTTACGTCGGGCTCACAGCACAGTGCTGGAGTTTGCAGCAGTGTGGTAGGCACTGTGATGGATTTGGCTTCCTCCGGGTTTGGTCCTTAGGCTCCATTCAGACTGCTCCCCCATGGTTCACTGTCTCCACTGGGTGGGGAGGGAAGGGGGGGGGGGGGGTCGGTCTGTGGCTCTTTGGGGCTGGTCGCTTCGGGTAGCTCTTCTGCTGAGTTCTCAGGGTTTAGCCTCCGTGCCGTTCGCTGTCAAGGAGGGTCCAAAGTCCTGGCAGATGTCCTTTCACACTTCATTCCACAGAGTGGATGGTCGACAACGCTTTCTTCCTTTGGCTTGTTGGACGTACAGGAGCCAGGAGGTGTACCTCTTTGATGTGGTTTCAGCGTCTCCCATTGTACGTGGAGTGGTGGTGTTCCCCGAATGTGAGGCCTCGCGGTGGACGCTTTTCGGCAGGACTGGTTATGGTGGGGTGTTCCAGTACATCTAACCCCTGGTCCGGCTGTTGCTTTGGGTCCTATCTCAGCTCAAATCCTATCAGGAGAGTGTGATTCTCCTGGCCCCATGGGGGCCAACCCAGCCTTGGTTTCAGGCGTTGCTTGTTCGGTGTCAGAACCTTTGAGTTTTTCCGCCGTTCTGCCTCTTTAAGAAGGTCAAGCCAGTGTGGTACCTCATTGGTTTGGCTTACTCTTCCACTCTTCGCATCAGGGTTTTCTGACGCGGGTGTATCGCTCTTTGTATGGTGATCAGGTGGCTTCTTTGATGGTGTCCTGCCTGTGGTTTTCGTCTCGGCGACAGTATGAAGTTTCTTGGCGGTCTTTCCACCATTTCCTTTCCCTTCGTGGGATTTTGTTGGTGTTGGTTAAGGCTGTCTTGCCCTTATTTTTCTGCCTTTTTCTGGATTGGCATCTTCCGCCTCATACTGTTGCCTCTTAGCGTGCGGCATTGGCAGAGCTGCTGCAGCTTGTGTTTAGAGTGGATGTCACTTATACTCCATTCCGTAAGCACTCTTTCGCCTCTAGCCTGCTCATGCTTCGCCTGAGCCATCTTGGTCCTTGGGCCGGATACTTTCCTTTTTTCTTCTCTTTGATTCGGGATTGTTTAGGGAGAGCCTTGTTTTGGTTGGCTTTGGCCTCTGTGGGTTGGGTTGGGTTGGGGAGCTTTATGCTCTTCTCTGGCGCCGGGGGTTTCGGTTCGTTTGGTCCTAGTGGTTTTTTGTTCATTTGCAGCCTTTTTCTTCTTTTCTGCGGAAGAATGAGACAGCTGGCTTCCGAAGGGGTCCGATGGTTGTGGAGGCTTGGTTGGTTGGGCCGGGGGTATATCATGTGTTGTGTTCGGTGGGGGCTTTACGTCGCTACTTATGAGCCACTGGTTCAGTTCCGGTGGACGTGCTCTGGGTGCATCCGGTTCCCTGGTTCCCTGTTCCAGGGCTTGTGTGTCTCAAGTTGTCAGTGGTGTCATTAAGTCTAGCCAGCCTGTGGTCTACCCTTATGCCCATGATGTATGCTGCTCTTGCTGCTCGACATTTGACATTTGGCCGCAAGGGTTTTGGAGGTTGAACGGGGTCCTGGACACCAGGTATCTCGTGAACATACCGGGCCCTCTCCAGCCTTTTGTTGTGTTGGGGTGACTGTCGCAGCTGTCAGTCTTTTCTTTACCTTGAGACCTGTGGTGCTGCCACCTCTCGGGTGAGTCCCTATTTTTTACTTCTCTGTGGGTAGTTAGCTTCAGGGAGCCGATGGGGCTCCCCACAGAAAACCAACATTGAATGTAATGAAAAGCCATTTTCTGGGCGAGCCCCAGAGCTCCCCGACATCATTCCTCCCTCCGGTCGGCAGTTTTCATCGTTCAAGAACTGGAGTGGTGGGCTGCTGGCTCCCTCTCTCCCCCCTTCTTTAACACCAACGAGCAGGAGGGCTAGTTGGATGAAATGTTGCTTGTTTGTTTTCTTTGCGAGGGAGTTCTTTTGCTATGTTCAGATGTAGGTCGCAATTTTCACCAGATTGTGGTCTGTTTGTTTCGGTAATCTTTCTGGTGCCCTCCCCGGTTGATGGCAAATTATGACATACTGTACTTTAAATGTAAAGTGCTCATAGGCCATTGCTCCCTGCACCTCTCTGAGGGGACCAGGTTCTGGCTCATGGTTCCTGGTGGGTATAAGGACTCATGTGACTGATGACCCCAAATTAATATAGCACATATCAGTTCCGATAGCTTCAGGGATCCTCCGGGGTTCGCCCAGAAAATGGCATTACATTCAACACTGGGTTTTTTTCCAGATTATAAAGTTAAAAGTACCAAATTCTACTATCTAGTTGTCAATTATGTCTATATATGTACGATGGTGAACATAGTTACAAAAAGTGCTTCAGGACCTAACAGGAGGATGCATTGTATGCACACACTCGTGTTTTGCTGCTACAGTATATTTGATGCAAATTTTAGATGAAATATTTGCTGCATGAATTATTACTTATAATTAGGTACCTGTATCTGCTAATGCATCTAGCTAAACACAAAAAAAAAAAGACAAGAAAAATGCATTCAAAGTTGTGCTACTCAGTACCATATGTCAGTAACCAGAAACACTTTCCAGGTGAAATTTAGTGTAATTGTAGCCTAAAGTATGTAAATCCACAAATATGCAAGTCTCTCGTGGTTTCGTGCCCATCAAAAGCAAGCTGGGTGAGGGATTCGGTGAGTCCTGAACTCATGGTGATGCAATTTGCAGATTCATATATGCATTATTGTGCATATATAACAGTTATATACATATATAACCTTTCTTTAACCGAAAGGGGAGGGGGGCATACTTGTAATGAAAGGGTGGGGATGGGGGGAGGATACTTTCCATTTAAAGAGCAGTAATTTATATTTATGGAAAACAAAATATAAATGGCATGTCTTCAAATACAATTTTCACTAATAATGATGAATTGATCAGGAACATAATGATTACAAATACCTGTTACTCAGATCACAACTTAATTGAAGTTATGACAACCATGGGGAATAGACCTTCAAAACCAGTCCAGATTCCCGGTGGAGGAGATTTCAGCAAATTCAACTTCAGATAAACTGGGAGCAAATAAACCAGGACTTCACAGAAATATACTGGGAAGAACAGCTAGGAAATGCGAACTTGAACCAGTGCCTGGAAAAAATAAGCTCAGTAGCACTAGAAATATGTACAAACCGCATCCCCCTAAGAAAAAAGAGGAAGAGATGCAGATTGGAACGAGAACGTCGTTCCCTATATAGGCGAAGAAAACGAATCGCGGTACAACTTCAGAGTCGCACCCTATCTCAGGAACGGCGAAGAAGGTTAGGTAGCGAAATAGGAAAAATTGAACTCAAGCTACAAGAATCATACAAAACGCAGGAGAGGGAAAGAGTGCAAAAGGCCATCAGTGAAATAGAGAGAAACCCGAAATATTTTTTCTCCTATGCAAAATCAAGATCAAAAACCACATCTAGTATCGGGCCCCTGCGAAAGGAAGATGGAACTTTCACCGATGACAACAAAGAAATGAGCGAGCTACTGAGGAAGCAATACGACTCTGTCTTCAGCGAGCCATTAAACGCACTAAAGATCGATAACCCAAATGAATTTTTCATGGATATGATACCAACATCAAATCATATATCAGACGTCACCCTATCCCCACTGGATTTTGAAGAAGCCATAAACAGTATGCCTATGCACTCCGCACCAGGCCCGGATTCTTGGAACTCCATATTCATCAAGAACTGTAAAAAACCACTATCGCAGGCCCTTCACATTCTGTGGAGACAAAGCCTAGATACTGGCGTTATTCCTGATATACTAAAAACAGCAGAGATAGCACCACTTCATAAAGGAGGAAATAAGGCAGAGGCAAAAAATTACAGACCGATAGCACTAACATCGCACATCATAAAAAATTTTGAGAGAGTGCTAAGAAGTAAGATCACAAAATACATGGAATCACAGCATCTCCATAACCCCGGACAACATGGTTTCAGAACAGGGCGCTCTTGCCTGTCGCAGTTGCTGGACCACTATGATATGGCATTAGATGCTATGGAAGACAAACAAAACGCTGATGTAATTTACACAGATTTCGCAAAAGCTTTTGATAAATGTGACCATGGTGTTATTGCCCATAAAATGCGCTCAAAAGGAATTACCGGAAAAGTAGGCAGATGGATCTACAATTTCCTGACCAACAGAACCCAATGTGTAATAGTCAACAAAATAAAATCCAACCCGTCAACCGTTAAGAGCTCAGTCCCCCAGGGTACTGTGCTTGCTCCAGTACTTTTTCTCATCCTCATATCGGACATAGACAAGAGCACAACCTATAGCACTGTATCATCCTTTGCAGATGACACTAGGATCTTCATGAGAGTAGGCAACATAGAGGACACGGCGAACCTCCAGTCAGATGTAGATCAGGTCTTTCTATGGGCTACAGAAAATAATATGGTGTTTAACGAAGACAAGTTCCAGCTCATGCGCTATGGAAAAAATGAAAATATAAAAACGGAAACCACGTACAAAACTCAGGCAAATCATAACATAGAACGAAAAGGCAATGTAAAGGATCTGGGTGTACTCATGTCGGAAGACCTTACCTTTAAAGAACACAATAAAGTAGCCGTCACAACTGCAAGAAAAATGACAGGTTGGATAACAAGAACTTTTCACACTAGAGATGCTATACCGATGATGACACTTTTCAAAACGCTTGTGCTCTCTAGAGTGGAGTACTGCTGCACAATGACAGCCCCTTTCACTGCTGGTGAAATTGCTGACCTGGAGAGCGTGCAGAGGTCCTTTACTGCTAGAATCCACTCGGTAAAACATCTAAACTATTGGGACCGACTTAAGAGCCTAAATCTGTATTCCCTTGAGCGCAGGCGGGAGAGATACATAATAATTTACACGTGGAAAATATTAGAGGGGCTGGTCCCAAACCTGCACACAGAAATAACATCACATGAGACCAGAAGACATGGCAGGATGTGCAGAATACCCCCGTTGAAAAGCAGAGGTGCAACTGGTACTCTGAGAGAGAACTCTATCAACATCAGAGGCCCGAGACTGTTCAACACGCTTCCACTACACATAAGGGACATAACTGGCAAACCCCTCACAGTGTTCAAGAGAGAACTGGATAAGCACCTCCAAAGGATACCTGATCAACCAGGCTGTGACTCATACGTCAGGCTGCGAGCAGCCGCGTCCAACAGCCTGGTTGATCAGTCCAGCAACCAGGAGGCCTGGTCGATGACCGGGCCACGGGGACGATAAGCCCCGGAAGCACCTCAAGGTATCCTCAAGGTAAGGTAAGAGTGAATTCACTTGTACTATATAAAATTACTGTGAAGTGTGGGAGTCAAACAAACAAGTAGAGTATTATGCTGGCATCACATATTTACAACACATGAAGACAAAATACTGACATGGAATTAATTATCAAGTGATAACTAATCACTTGATAATTAGTGATTATGAAACTATGAGTGTATAGTGATTATGAAACAATATGAAATGAAACTATACAATTACACAGATTTTCCATGGTGAGGAGAGCAAAACCAAGATAAACCCCTAACAGCGATAAGGTTGGCGCGTCATCGTGTAGCTCAAAACACACCACCTCTCTTGACCCGAAGCTGTACTCTTCTTGGAGTGTGGAGAGCAGTGAGAGACTACACAACACTGTATGACACTACTCTTCATCCTACACTACTCTTCATCCTACACAACACTGCATGACACTACTCTTCATCCTACACAACACTGCATGAAGCTACTCTTCATCCTACACAACACTGCATGAAGCTACTCTTCATCCTACACAACACTGCATGAAGCTACTCTTCATCCTACACAACACTGCATGAAGCTACTCTTCATCCTACACAACACTGCATGAAGCTACTCTTCATCCTACACAACACTGCATGAAGCTACTCTTCATCCTCCACAACACTGCATGACACTACTCTTCATCCTACACAACACTGCATGACACTACTCTTCATCCTACACAACACTGCATGACACTACACTTCATGACCTACACAACACTGCATGAAGCTACTCTTCATCCTACACAACACTGCATGAAGCTACTCTTCATCCTACACAACACTGCATGACACTACTCTTCATCCTACACAACACTGCATGACACTACTCTTCATCCTACACAACACTGCATGAAGCTACTCTTCATCATACTAAAATAAGCGCACTCTCCCAACACAACTCAACATATGTACAGTGTATATGCAAACACCAATTTGTAGATTAAATTACATTGCATAAATACAAGTGAATTGGCAAATGAAAATATACAAAAATATTGAAATTAATACAAATAAAAGCTAGACATTACAGTAGGAATGAGGGCTGAGAGCGTCAAGTCAAATGGTTTGTGTTCGCCATTTCACTTTAGTTTACACAATGTATGGAATAACTCAACATATATACATATAATTGACAAAAACAGTGAATGGGTATTGAGTATAAGCCCACACTGAAATATTTACCTGAGAACCACAATCACTAGTGGTCCCAACGAGGACAGGAAGCCGGCAACTGGTCGAAGGTCCCCCATTTGCCCCAATGATCTTTTCCAGCTGGCCTTTAAACTTTAACAGTTTTAGTATTTACCACTTTGGCGGGTAGGCAGTTCCAAGAGTTCATAACCCTGAGGGTGAAAAAGCATCCCCTGTTCTCAGTCCTACATTGTGGCTTGTTGAGCTTGAAACCGTTGCTCCTTGTTTGTGTACATATATGTACACCTATAATGTACAAAGTCTGTTCCTGAATCAGCTCAAAGGTGTCTTGCAACTACTGTGTTTGGGAAGGTCATCCAGAAATAGATGTAAACACTGGAATAAAAGACCACATTGTGATTTGATAATAGCAATCTATTGTGACATGATAATCTCATCACAGAGATGAGGTGTCACAAAAAGGTGACACCCCTAGGGTCAACACTTGCAGCAGAGGAGCTCCAGCATATTTCAACAATCCTAAGTATTGTAGTACAGGTTGAGGATAGTGAGTGGTGTCCCAGAGAACATAAAGGTATAGTGCTTTTGAAAAATAGGTGAGATAACAGGAATGTGCCAAGGGAAGTGAAAAATTGGGTGAGAAAAAGTTGCCCCTATAGTGTTTACAGTGCAGAGAAGAACATTCAAGATGGCCACTGACAAGAGGAAATACAAAACAGAGCTTGATTTTGAGGGATTCAATGAAGAAAGCATTGATATTAGCAGTCTACACAACAAGTTGGTAAAATTAGATACTATAGTGAACTCTCATGTAGAAATAATTAGTAAATTGAAAGAAAGTAATGATCATTTGAATAGCAAAGTTTTAGGTCTTGAGGGTTTAGTGAAAGACTTGCGCAAGGAAAAGAGTCAATTGGAAACAAATTGCAAAGCCATGGAAGAAGAAAATATACTCTTAAAAATAGCTTTGGAAGAAGTTAGAGCAAATTTAAACATAAATGATTACAATAGGCTAGGCAAGGAAATTCAAGAGGAGAAACAGCTTTTGTCAGCACAGATGGAGGAAGTTACACAGGGAATAGAACAGTGCAAGAAAGATATGCAACTCACTTATGCACAAGTGGCCAAGGAGAAGGAAAAAATGGAAGCAGCAGTAAAGGAAGCCCAAAAATGCAGCAACCAAGATAAAACAAACATTAGGCTGGAAGTGAGAAAGGAATTGGCATCTAACCCGAGGTTGGTGCAAAACACAGTTGATCGGAGTAAGTCCCTGATAATTTTTGGCTGCAAAGAAAAGGAGATAACATCTAGGTCAGAAAGAGCTGTAGAAGAAGCAAAAGTAGTAGATAAAATTGTTGGCCTCGTGGAAGGTCTTACAACCAAAGAGAATGTGTGCGACTACAGGAGAATAGGCAGATATGTAAAAGGGAAAGATCGACCTTTGAGGATCACCCTAAACGGTGCCAAGCAGATGGAAGAAGTACTAAGGAATGCTAGAAAGTTACAAAGTGATGAGGATGGGAAAATGTGGTCATTAAGACGAGATCTTTCAAGAGAAGACAGAGAGAAGCTGAAACTGAACCTCGCTGAGGCAAAACGTTTAAATGAGAGCAGGAATGAAGAAGAAATCAAATCTTTTTTCTACAAAGTGTTAGGGGTAGGCAGACCAGTAAAGTGGTACATAAAGGCAAACCAACACAATCAATAGAGAGAGGGGGAGTGAAGAATAAGGAGAGGGGGAACAAGTTCCTGAAGATTGCATACACCAACATAGATGGAGTAAGATCGAAGATATTGGAGTTAAGTGATGTAATACAGATGCAGACACCAGACATTGTTGCACTCACGGAGACAAAACTTGAAGATGATATTTTAAATGAGGTCATATTCCCAAGGGGCTACTCAATTTGGAGAAGGGACAGAAAAATTAGGAAAGGCGGTGGCGTTGCTGTGCTGGTGAAAGAACACATAAAGGTGAAGGAAATAATGACTGCCAATCCACAAGAGGTTGACATAATAGCACTAGAGATCTGCCATGAAGATGATAAACTAATGGTCATAAATGCATATAGTCCACCACCAAGCAGCACATGGTCAAAGGAGGAGCTAGATAGTAAACGAGAAGGTCTTATAACAATAATGAGAGAGATTATAGCGAGAGCGGATAACAATAGGTCACGACTGTTGATAGTTGGTGACTTCAACTTGAAATCCATAGACTGGGAAGCATATGAAGCTAAAACAGAAGATTTTTGGACCTGTAAATTTGTAGAC
Organism: Procambarus virginalis; assembly: GCA_020271785.1. Lineage (NCBI taxonomy): Eukaryota > Metazoa > Arthropoda > Malacostraca > Decapoda > Cambaridae > Procambarus > Procambarus virginalis. The sequence continues at coordinate 2,763,883 of WNGS01007182.1, forward strand.
CTCATCCTGGAAACATTCTTGTATCAACATGTTAAACAAGCTACGAGGATGAGGGAAGGGGACGTTCCCTCCATGCTAGATTTGATATTTACCAGGAAGGAGGAAGAAGTATTTGACATTCAGTACCTTCCTCCCTTGGGTAAAAGTGACCATGTCTTTTTGGGAATAAAGTATGCAATGCGTTATAATCTGGAAGAAAATAAGGAGGATGAGGCAGTTGAAAAACCTGACTTCAAGAGAGGACATTATGGCAACCTTAGAAATTTTTTTAGTGAGTATAATTGGACAGACTTGTTGCTAGGCAAGGAAGTGAATGAGATGTATGTCAAGTTTTGTGAAATATATGATAAAGGCACAAACAAATTTATACCAAAACAGAGATGCAGAACTAGGAAACAGGATTGGTTCAATAGGAATTGCGAGAGGGCCAGAGACCAAAAGACACAAAAATGGAATCAATACAGGAAGAGGCCAAACCCCCAAACATACAAACGATACAAAGATGCAAGAAACAACTACACAGCAGTGAGGAGAGAGGCAGAAAGAAATTTTGAAAAAGGGATTGCAGACAAATGTAAAACAGAACCAGGTCTATTCTACAAATTCATAAACAACAAATTGCAGGTAAAGGATAATATTCAGAGGTTGATAATGGGAAATAGATTCACGGAAAATGAAAAGGAAATGTGTGAAACACTAAACGAAAAGTTCCAAAGTGTGTTTGTACAAAATGAAATCTTTAGGGAACCAGACACAATAAGAATTCCAGAGAACAACATAGAGCACATAGAGGTGACTAGAGACGAAGTGGAAAAAATGCTCAAGGAGCTAAGTAAGAACAAGGCAGTTGGTCCAGATGGAGTTTCACCATGGGTTCTGAGAGAGTGTGCACCTGAGCTCAGCATTCCACTTCAGCTGATTTTTCAGGCATCCCTGTTTACAGGAGTTGTAGCTGATGTGTGGAAAAAGGCTAACATAGTTCCAATCTACAAAAGTGGAAGCAGGGAAGACCCCCTTAATTATAGACCTGTATCATTGACAAGTGTAATAGTCAAAATATTGGAAAAAATAATTAAAACTAAATGGGTAGAACACCTGGAGAGAAATGATATAATATCAGACCGACAGTATGGTTTTCGATCTGGAAGATCCTGTGTAACGAACTTACTCAGTTTTTATGATCGAGCAACAGAGATTTTACAGGAAAGAGATGGTTGGGTTGACTGCATCTATCTGGACCTAAAAAAGGCTTTCGACAGAGTTCCCCATAAGAGGTTGTTCTGGAAACTGGAACATATTGGAGGGGTGACGGGTAAGCTACTAACATGGATGAAAAATTTCCTAACTGACAGAAAAATGAGGGCCGTAATCAGAGGCAAGGTATCGGATTGGAGGAATGTCACGAGTGGAGTACCACAGGGTTCAGTTCTTGCACCGGTAATGTTCATTGTCTACATAAACGATCTACCAGAGGGATTACAGAATTACATGAACATGTTTGCTGATGATGCTAAGTTAATAGGGAAGATAAGAAACCTAGATGATTGTCATGCCCTTCAAGAAGACCTGGACAAAATAAGTATTTGGAGCAACACTTGGCAAATGGAATTTAATGTGAATAAATGCCATGTTATGGAATGTGGAATTGGTGAACATAGACCCCACACAACCTATAAATTATGTGAGAAATCTTTAAAGAATTCTGATAAAGAAAGGGATCTAGGGGTGGTTTTAGATAGAAAACTGTCACCTGAGGACCACATCAAGAACATTGTGCGAGGAGCCTATGCTACACTTTCTAACCTAAGAATTGCTTTTAAATACATGGATGGAGAAATACTAAAGAAATTGTTCACGACTTTTATTAGACCAAAGCTGGAATATGCAGCGGTTGTATGGTGCCCTTATCTTAAGAAGCACATCAACAAACTGGAAAAGGTGCAACGACATGCCACTAAGTGGCTCCCAGAAATGAAGGACAAGAGCTATGAGGAGAGGTTAGAGGCATTAAATATGCAAAAACTAGAAGATAGAAGAAAAAGAGGCGATATGATCACTACGTACAAAATAGTAACAGGAATTGATAAAATCGACAGGGAAGATTTCCTGAGACCTGGAACTTCAAGAACAAGAGGTCATAGATTTAAACTAGCTAAACACAGATGCCGAAGAAACGTAAGAAAATTCACCTTCGCAAATAGAGTGGTAGACGGTTGGAACAAGTTAAGTGAGAAGGTGGTGGAGGCCAAAACCGTCAGTAGTTTCAAAGCGTTATATGACAAAGAGTGCTGGGAAGACGGGACACCACGAGCGTAGCTCTCATCCTGTAACTACACTTAGGTAATTACACTTAGGTAATTACACACCACACAAATTGTAAAAGATAATAGAATTTTTGCATAGGCCGTGGTTAACTGATAGACCGTATAATGTACTGTTCCAATTGTATGACCATATTCATAAAAACTGTATACAAATGGATGATGATTATTAAAATGAAACATAATGAAAACTTCCATTACAGTATCATATGGATCAGTGTATGACGATCATATCCATTTGTACAGTTTATGAAAATATGTCATAATATTGTGAACGCATTGTACGGATATAATAAAGTTAACCACGCCTATGAAAAAATTCTATTACTTTTACAATTTTTGTGTAATTACCTAAGTGTAATTACCTAAGTGTAGTTACAGATGAGAGCTACGCTCGTGGTGTCCCGTCTTCCCAGCACTCTTTGTCATATAACGCTTTGAAAACTGACGGTTTTGGCCTCCACCACCTTCTCACTTAACTTGTTCCAACCGTCTACCACTCTATTTGCGAAGGTGAATTTTCTTACGTTTCTTCGGCATCTGGTTTAGCTAGTTTAAATCTATGACCTCTTGTTCTTGAAGTTCCAGGTCTCAGGAAATCTTCCCGTCGATTTTATCAATTCCTGTTACTATTTTGTAAGTAGTGATCATATCGCCTCTTTTTCTTCTATCTTCTAGTTTTGCATATTTAATGCCTCTAACCTCTCCTCATAGCTCTTGTCCTTCATTTCTGGGAGCCACTTAGTGGCATGTCGTTGCACCTTTTCCAGTTTGTTGATGTGCTTCTTAAGATAAGGGCACCATACAACCGCTGCATATTCCAGCTTGGTCTAATAAAAGTCGTGAACAATTTCTTTAGTATTTCTCCATCCATGTATTTAAAAGCAATTCTTAGGTTAGAAAGTGTAGCATAGGCTCCTCGCACAATGTTCTTGATGTGGTCCTCAGGTGACAGTTTTCTATCTAAACCACCCTAGATCCTTTCTTTATCAGAATTCTTTAAAGATTTCTCACATAATATAGGTTGTGTGGGGTCTATGTTCACCAATTCCACATTCCATAACATGGCATTTATTCACATTAAATTCCATTTGCCAAGTGTTGCTCCAAATACTTATTTTGTCCAGGTCTTCTTGAAGGGCATGACAATCATCTAGGTTTCTTATCTTCCTATTATCTTAGCATCATCAGCAAACATGTTCATGTAATTCTGTAATCCCTCTGGTAGATCGTTTATGTAGACAATGAACATTACCGGTGCAAGAACTGAACCCTGTGGTACTCCACTCGTGACATTCCTCCAATCCGATACCTTGCCTCTGATTACGGCCCTCATTTTTCTGTCAGTTAGGAAATTTTTCATCCATGTTAGTAGCTTACCCGTCACCCTCCAATATGTTCCAGTTTCCAGAACAACCTCTTATGGGGAACTCTGTCGAAAGCCTTTTTTAGGTCCAGATAGATGCAGTCAACCCAACCATCTCTTTCCTGTAAAATCTCTGTGCTCGATCATAAAAACTGAGTAAGTTCGTTACACAGGATCTTCCAGATCGAAAACCATACTGTCGGTCTGATATTATATCATTTCTCTCCAGGTGTTCTACCCATTTAGTTTTAATTATTTTTCCAATATTTTGACTATTACACTTGTCAATGATACAGGTCTATAATTAAGGGGGTCTTCCCTGCTTCCACTTTTGTAGATTGGAACTATGTTAGCCTTTTTCCACACATCAGCTACAACTCCTGTAAACAGGGATGCCTGAAAAATCAGCTGAAGTGGAATGCTGAGCTCAGGTGCACACTCTCTCAGAACCCATGGTGAAACTCCATCTGGACCAACTGCCTTGTTCTTACTTAGCTCCTTGAGCATTTTTCCACTTCGTCTCTAGTCACCTCTATGTGCTCTATGTTGTTCTCTGGAATTCTTATTGTGTCTGGTTCCCTAAAGATTTCATTTTGTACAAACACACTTTGGAACTTTTCGTTTAGTGTTTCACACATTTCCTTTTCATTTTCCGTGAATCTATTTCCCATTATCAACCTCTGAATATTATCCTTTACCTGCAATTTGTTGTTTATGAATTTATAGAATAGACCTGGTTCTGTTTTACATTTGTCTGCAATCCCTTTTTCAAAATTCTTTCTGCCTCTCTCCTCACTGCTGTGTAGTTGTTTCTTGCATCTTTGTATCGTTTGTATGTTTGGGGGTTTGGCCTCTTCCTGTATTGATTCCATTTTTGTGTCTTTTGGTCTCTGGCCCTCTCGCAATTCCTATTGAACCAATCCTGTTTCCTAGTTCTGCATCTCTGTTTTGGTATAAATTGTTGTGCCTTTATCATATATTTCACAAAACTTGACATACATCTCATTCACTTCCTTGCCTAGCAACAAGTCTGTCCAATTATACTCACTAAAAAAATTTCTAAGGTTGCCATAATGTCCTCTCTTGAAGTCAGGTTTTTCAACTGCCTCATCCTCCTTATTTTCTTCCAGATTATAACACATTGCATACTTTATTCCCAAAAAGACATGGTCACTTTTACCAAGGGAGGAAGGTACTGAATGTCAAATACTTCTTCCTCCTTCCTGGTAAATATCAAATCTAGCATGGAGGGAACGTCCCCTTCCCTCATCCTCGTAGCTTGTTTAACATGTTGATACAAGAATGTTTCCAGGATGAGGTCTACAAATTTACAGGTCCAAAAATCTTCTGTTTTAGCTTCATATGCTTCCCAGTCTATGGATTTCAAGTTGAAGTCACCAACTATCAACAGTCGTGACCTATTGTTATCCGCTCTCGCTATAATCTCTCTCATTATTGTTATAAGACCTTCTCGTTTACTATCTAGCTCCTCCTTTGACCATGTGCTGCTTGGTGGTGGACTATATGCATTTATGACCATTAGTTTCATCTTCATGGCAGATCTAGTGCTATTATGTCAACCTCTTGTGGATTGGCAGTCATTATTTCCTTCACCTTTAGGTGTTCTTTCACCAGCACAGCAACGCCACCCCTTTCCTAATTTTTCTGTCCCTTCTCCAAATTGAGTAGCCCTTGGGAATATGACCTCATTTAAAATATCATCTTCAAGTTTTGTCTCCGTGAGTGCAACAATGTCTGGTGTCTGCATCTGTATTACATCACTTAACTCCAATATCTTCGATCTTACTCCATCTATGTTGGTGTATGCAATCTTCAGGAACTTGTTCCCCTCTCCTTATCTTCACTCCCCCTCTCTCTATGATTGTGTTGGTTTGCCTTTATGTACCACTTTACTGGTCTGCCTACCCCTAACACTTTGTAGAAAAAAAGATTTGATTCTTCTTCATTCCTGCTCTCATTTAAACGTTTTGCCTCAGCGAGGTTCAGTTTCAGCTTCTCTCTGTCTTCTCTTGAAAGATCTCGTCTTAATGACCACATTTTCCCATCCTCATCACTTTGTAACTTTCTAGCATTCCTTAGTACTTCTTCCATCTGCTTGGCACCGTTTAGGGTGATCCTCAAAGGTCGATCTTTCCCTTTTACATATCTGCCTATTCTCCTGTAGTCGCACACATTCTCTTGGTTGTAAGACCTTCCACGAGGCCAACAATTTTATCTACTACTTTGCTTCTTCTACAGCTCTTTCTGACCTAGATGTTATCTCCTTTTCTTTGCAGCCAAAATTATCAGGGACTTACTCCGATCAACTGTGTTTTGCACCAACCTCGGGTTAGATGCCAATTCCTTCTCACTTCCAGCCTAATGTTTGTTTATCTTGGTTGCTGCATTTTTGGGCTTCCTTTACTGCGCTTCCATTTTTCCTTCTCCTTGGCCACTTGTGCATAAGTGAGTTGCATATCTTTCTTGCACTGTTCTATTCCCTGTGTAACTTCCTCCATCTGTGCTGACAAAAGCTGTTTCTCCTCTGAATTTCCTTGCCTAGCCTATTGTAATCATTTATGTTTAAATTTGCTAACTTCTTCCAAAGCTATTTTTAAGAGTATATTTTCTTCTTCCATGGCTTTGCAATTTGTTTCCAATTGACTCTTTCCTTGCGCAAGTCTTTCACTAAACCCTCAAGACCTAAAACTTTGCTATTCAAGTGATCATTACTTTCTTCAATTTACTAATTATTTCTACATGAGAGTTCACTATAGTATCTAAATTTACCAACTTGTTATGTAGACTGCTAATATCAATGCTTTCTTCATTGAATCCCTCAAAATCAAGCTCTGTTTTGTATTTCCTCTTGTCAGTGGCCATCTTGAATGTTTTCTCTGCACTGTAAACACTATAGGGGCAACTTTTTCTCACCCAATTTTTCACTTCCCTTGGCACATTCCTGTTATCTCACCTATTTTTCAAAAGCACTATACTTTATGTTCTCTGGGACACCACTCACTATCTCAACCTGTACTACAATACTTAGGATTGTTGAAATATGCTGGAGCTCCTCTGCTGCAAGTGTTGACCCTAGGGGTGTCACCTTTTTGTGACACCTCATCTC
>WNGS01007182.1:2781606-2791780 GCA_020271785.1 Procambarus virginalis
TATTTTGAGATGATTTCGGGGCTTTAGTGTCCCGCGGCCCGGTCCTCGACCAGGCCTCCACCCCCAGGAAGCAGCCCGTGACAGCTGACTAAAACCCAGGTACCTATTTTACTGCTAGGTAACAGGGACATAGGTGAAAGAAACTCTGCCAATTGTTTTCTCGCTGGAGGCGCCTGGGATCGACCCAGGACCACAGGATCACAAGTCCGCGTGCTGTCCGCTCGGCCGACCGGCTCCCGACAAGTGACCTTAATAATACTTATATATCTATTTTACGTCAGTAGGGGCATATGCACACGAACTTGTAGTACGTAAATAAAGTTTACAAGGTTAGAAAATCATCCCAAAATTATAAGTAGTGCACTTAACAATAACAACGAAAGATACATACCGCCGATGCACAAGTATCTTAAATATTTAACTTTACGAATGATCTATAATTACCCACTTACATAAGTGTCTAACATTACATTACATGTGTAAATGAAGAGACAAGCTGCATTCATACGGAACACTGAAAGAGTATGTACGATGAATATTAATACATGTGTACAGAAATCCAGATTAAAATAAGTCGTGGCAAGCATATATGAATTGAACATAATAGTTGTGCCGTATGAAAGGGGGGGTCATGTGAAGCCCCCCAAATGCCAGGCCAGGTGGCACGGAGCCCCCCCCCCTTTAAAGGTTAAGGGGCGGCACTTTAATACGACAGTTTCTTGACGTTGGGAAACCTTAGGACGGGCTGGCCTGGCACCTTCAAACCTCTGTATTTCCTGCCTCGTTGCTATAGCATAAATGCTTCTTGATTCGCTTTATCAAATTCATCACTGGGCATACGACGCCTTCGCATGATTGCTTTATTCCTAAACATGTGGGTATTCCAAGGACACCTGACATGACATTCTTCCATCCAGTGGTAAAATATATAAGCCTTGTGAACTGCTTGATGCACTGCAATAAACGATGCAATAAACAGTTGATTGTTCAATAAACCCCTGAACTATATGTTATCTTGAGATGATTTTGGGGCTTTTTAGTGTCCCCGCGGCCCGGTCCTCGACCAGGCCTCCACCCCCAGGAATTAGCCCGTGACAGCTGACTAACACCCAGGTACCTATTTTACTGCTAGGTAACAGGGCATGTTTAACACATCTCTAACCCTGTCCATGGAGGACATAAGAAAATGTATATATGCTCGTTAGCATTGTAAATGTGTGGCCACGTCTGTGGTAGAATAATAAAAAAAACAATAAGCCATTCAAATCAGCTGTGGAAAAATCTTGAGATTTTACCACAGCGGAAAAGATTTATTTATTTATATAGATTTTATATTTATTTTATAGATCATTTTATTTATTTTTATTTAGATTTTATGTACATAGATTTTACTCTGGTACCAGAGCACTAGGGTACTCGAGAGGGCGATCTGAGTGAGAAACGCTTCTGTAGGGACGAGAATAAGGTGGAAAATACAGGATATAGCAAATATTATGAACACACAATTGAAAAGTGTACCAATCCTCACTGTAAATCCAGAGGTGAGTCACACAAGCCCAAACCTCCACTTCATAAACCTCATAAGCCTGTTATGAATATTCATGTTCCAGCTTCTGATCTTTCTCTTTTCCACAGACACCTATACCCCGGAACTGTCTCTGCCAACGGTAGAGATTCGGAGGGAAGGATCCAAGTGAACATCTTGAGGGACACAGCTGCTCTACAATCGATACTCCTCAAAGCAGCTGCACCCAATGTCACCTACACTGGAGAAACCGTCCTCATCTCTGACCTCACTGCAACCACTCCATACCCACTCGCTACAGTCCGCCTGGACTGTTCTTTCGTTCGTGGCGAAGTCCAAGTCGTCATCAGGGAGAAACCTTTCCCCATGCCAACTTCTCCTGGGCAACAACTATGAAGAACAAGAACCAACGAACCTCATCATCAATAACAAACCACAGGTATGTGACTCTTCCACGGAAAGCCCTGTTATGAAATACGTTCTAGAGGAGGTTCAACCGACTAACGATTCAGAGGACATCTCCCAGCCGGTCATGGTGACGACTCGTGTCCAAGTCACTCGACCGCAGCCAGCTGCTCCAGCTGTCCCTCAAGATTCTCAGGGTCTCCCACCGAATCTCAACCTATTGGAGTTCCGTAAATTGCAGAGAGAAGATCAATCCCCTGACTCCTTTGTTTTTTCAGGCTCAAACCCAAACCGATTCTATCCCTGGGTATTTTCTTAAAGATAATCAACTTTTATATCGCAGATACAGACCCAGTAAGTTAGAGGACGACGACGATTGGGCTAATGTCGACCAGCTGGTAGTCCCTGTAGCGAGTAAACCTTATACTCGCTCCAATCTCTCATTACCTTAATGACAAACTAATTAGCACTAATTATGACTACTCAAATCCTTTCCTTAATTACAGGTAACATTCTTTCCATCCTGTTGGAGGAAGCTGAGGTGTAGTCACCAAACATAAGCAAGCGGGAAGTGAATAGTCAACAGCACAATTTCCACAGTGATTCAGGTAACTCCAGTACAGACGCTTTGGAGTTACCTCACCTCTTCAACCTCAAGAATGTAGCACTCGGCGTGTACAGTTCTAATCGACCCCAAGAGCCAGTCGGCCGAGCGGACAGCACGCTGGACTTGTGATCCTGTGGTCCGGGTTCGATCCCAGGCGCCGGCGAGAAACAATGGGCAGAGTTTCTTTCACTCTATGCCCCTGTTACCTAGCAGTAAAATAGGTACCTGGGTGTTAGTCAGCTGTACAGGCTGCTTCCTGGGGGGGAGCCTGGTCGGGACCGAGCCGCGGGGACACTAAAGCCCCAAATCATCTCAAGATAACCCAAGAAGACACTACAGCTTCAACACAGAGCGACAGCAGACTACGACACGACCGCATCGAGCTACAACGCTCTCGCTCCCTATCCAGTTTAGATACTCACAATTCTTTATCGAGGCGCCACGCTCTCCGCAGAGCTCCGCGACTCCGGCCTCACTCAGCTCTCTGCTCTGCTCCAAGCTGTCTGAAGTCTACGACAATGCCACCAACGACTACTGTAATCAAGACTACTAAATCTGCTGTCTTCTTTTATGTGCTAGCCATATGCTGTAGTGCCTGCTAAGTTTTGTTAAACTACCATTCAAGCTGTCATTGCAATTATTCTGAGCTACCTATGTGCTTTAATATACCTACAATTTTCTCTCATCTTTTATTTTTTTTTTCATGCTATGTAACTGTTATCATTTTTATAAATTTGCAAGTATTTATCTACTTATAAGTTTCTTAGATTATAAGGACCTGCCCGAAACGCTGCGCGTACTAGTGACTTTACAAGAATGTTATTACTATGCTATGTATCCTCACAATCCCAATGTACCTTCTTGTATATATAAATAAAATAAATAAATATGAAACTCACTAAACACTATATCTAATCTACCCAACAACATAACATAATCGTATATTACATATCCCTATCAGCCTAAGGCAAGAAATCACTTGTTTTGGCCATGGCCCTCTCTCTCTCACTACGGGATTAATAAGATACAACGCCCTAATAATGGACTACTATTGGCCAGGTATGGTCGTGACGTTAAGGCCTTTGTGAATACCTGTCACACGTATCAGATGGCAGGTAAGCCGAACGCTCCCATACCCAAGGCACCACTGATTCTTATACCAGTGCCTTCTGTGCCATTCAACAAGCTCATCATCGACTGTGTCGGGCCTCTGCCCAGGACAAGCTCGGGTAACATACATATCAGTAATATCCCGTGTCCTACCACCAGGTTCTCTATAGCAGTTCCCGTCAAGAACAGTACGGCTGCTAACGTTGTGAAGACACCTCGTGAAGGTGTCTTCACGAGGTGCTCTCCTGGGGACTGTCCCCAGGACAGTCAGAGCAATTGTGGCACCATCCTCTCCAGCGATCTGTGTAAGAAACCCAACATCCCCCAGGTACTGTCTAGTCCTTATTACTTTCTACTTCTCCTGACTGCAATGGTTCTAACTCCTTGGTCTCTACCTCTGCGATCAAGGAAGATCTTCCTACCTACATACCGAATCCAAATAAGCGTGCTTCTCTCTGACCAGCCTTCAACTAAAATACCTTAACACCAAATCACACTCCATTTCATCTGAACGACTAAAACCATTATTTTGTATTAATCCCATTCTTGCCTCACCAGGTGTTAGGAAACCCTTCGTCTTCCATGTCGACGCCGGCAACACTGGCGTTAGGAATGTCATGACACCGCAGCAAGATGGGATCAGGCCATTCAGCTACTACAGTCGTAAAGGAGCCGCTCAACATCCTACCCAGCTTGCAACACTACGAACCATATCTCCAAGGTTACCCTCTCACCAACATCTCCTCGGATCGCAATCCCCTTCGGTACCTCCAACAGGCCCAGTTCTCCAACCAGCGCTTGCTTTGCTGGGCCTTGTACCTGCTGAATCATCTCCTCATCATCTTGTTGGATCATCATTCCCCCCTTTCCTTTCAGCAGGCTCAGTTCTCCAACTAATCCACAATTCTATGAGCCCTGCAACATTACATCATCAACAGCTCGGCCGACGTCGTCTCAAACAACGCTCTCCTGAGTCTACAAGGTGGACTCAGGAGAGTCCACCTTGTGGACTCTCCTCTCCACTGTGGGGAGAGTGGAATTTGTCCACTTCAAATCTCCACTCCACAGCAGCATCTCAGGCGATAGTAACAGGCTTTGGGGAGGAACTGTTACAGTTATCTCCTGCATAGCAGCAGATTCTGCCTGTTCCTTACCACCAATGTATCGGGACTCGCTGCCGGCGCCATAGCTAGCTGGCCGCACACAGATTTGTTTCTGGAAAAACTCACGATTCTGAGCACCCATCAGCTCCATTCATCGGGTTTTGTGTGGAAGAATACATCAGTACTCCAAGACCCAGACAATATCTTGTTTTGAAGGAAACAATTCCAATTTCGTCTACAATTGACGGAGAAGCAGCGTTGTTGATTACCTGCTGTCCAGCTGACTGGTATTCTGCGCAACCCAGTACGCAGGCGACCCAAACTCTCATACCGCACATTTTTTTCTTTGAGGACCGTAGCACTGACCAGGTCACTTAGAGTCCTACTTTGAAGGGCGTGGCGATATCCAGTGGGCATTGCCACAAGGGAGCACCTTATGTGTACTGAGCCTGACAGGGAAAGGTAGACCAAACAGCTCATTTAGGTGTTAGGTGTCCCTGATTCCACCTGGGGGAATCATTCTACGACCTCCGTTGGAGGGGAATGAATTTCTCCAGGCCTAGGAGTGTCTCAGGCATTAGGTAGGGCAGTGATTCGGTCCTCACTACGTGGAGAGTCATGGGGAAGGCTAAGAGAAAGAGGAAATGGAGGCAGCTTCAGACGAGGAGGGACGGTGGACCGATGTGCAGCAGACACTGAAGAAAACTGCTATCGAGGCTTCACCACATGCTTCTACCAACAAGACAACAGATGTAATGGACCTAGAGAGGACAGCATCAGTCTCACACCAGCCAGTGTCAGACAATGCTTCTCTGTCCACAGCCCAGCCACAGGACGACAATATGAGACAGGAGAGGACAGCACCAGTCACACCAGCCAGTGTCAGACAATGTACCTCTCTCCACAGCCCAGCCACAGGACAACAGTATGAGACAGGAGAGGACACCACCAGTCTCACACCAGACATCGCCAGACTCTGCACATCTTCCAAAATTCAAGATAATGCAGACAGGCCACTTTCCTACAGCATATGGAGTAGTAACGCAATGGAAAAAGAACAACCAGAGCTCAAACTTTCCATCACAGTCAACCTGAAAGGAGAAATAATAATGACACCACAAGACCAACAAACTGCAAATTAGATGGAAAAAGTAAAAGTCCTGCAAGGGAAACCTGTATGCTTGGAAAAGCTGGACCCTTCAGAATGACGCACACGAGTCGTGCTTTTGGGATACCCAATCGACTTTCCCCTGGATCCAGTACTAGAACACAAGCAAATCCTGAATGCGGAACGATGCCGCACAGAAGAGGACAAGGCAGCGAAACGTCAGGTTCTGGTGACTGTCATGGGACATGTGCCAGAAACATTCAGTCTTGGAAATTGGGGAACATACCGACAGAGACCATACGTCCCAGAACCCCTGCGCTGTTTCAGGTGTCATAAATACGGCCACCATCAATCACGCTGCACCGGACAGGAGAGACGCGGAGTGTGCAGCCTGAGACATCCAACCAGACTGTATAGACAAGCACAAGGCAAACCAGGCCACAACAGCCAAATGTCCAAATTGTGGAGGCAAACATCATGCCTGGAGCACAACCTGCTCTGCGCAGAAAGAAAAAGTGCAGACAGCTCAGGCCAGGATAAACACACAGACCAGCACTACATACACCAACACCAACGTCTGGAACACTCGTGCACAGCCACAACACACTCTCACAGAGCAAAATTTCCCGAATCTATAAATTCCAAATCAGAAAATACACAAAAGTGCTGCAGAAATACAGCAAATGCAAAAGAGCAAAAACAATTACTTTCGGAATCAACACAACAGATATACAGTTTTACCGAGGTCCAGCTGAAAAACATCGTGAAGATCATGGCAGAGACCATTATCAATTGCCTACAGATGACGCAGAACGCCTCACAGCAACAGACTCAAGAAATCACTTGTGTGATAATGGACAAGATCGTGCAGCAGACCACAGTTACACAAGAAATAGACAGTCTGAGACAAGACGGAGCACAAGAGGACAAACAACGCAACATGGACATAGACTACCAACAACAGTCGGGTAGTCAAGACACCAGAACATCAACATTTACAAAAGCAACTGCAAGAAGCAGTGACCACCCAAGATCAACAGAATCTTACAACACAAGAGACAGACAACAACAGCCAATGCAGTCTGATATGCAACAACACCAACAAAGACGTATTGAACAGCAGAGATGCACAGGTTCCAACACCACAAGAAACAGCCACGAGCAATCAATGCAGTCCGACATGCAGCAATACCAACAACAAAGTGATGGACCACAGTTATGCACAGATTCCAACAATGCGGGGATGACCACGAGCAATCAATGCAGTCCGATTTGCAGCGACACGACTTGCGAGGTGGAGAATATAGAGGTCGATTCCGAGAGAGTTCTACTAGAACAGGCAACACCAACCGAAACCGTCGTCTGGCCATTACGAATACTGCAGTGGAACATACAAGGTCTTGGAAATAAAAACCACACACTTCAGGAGGCTGCAATCAGCACGAAAGCAGATATAATCGTTTTGGAAGAAATCTTTTCCCAGCCACGAAATCCTTCAGATTAGCTGGATATCAGCACTATGTTATACCGTATGAGCAGGGGAGACAAAGAGGGTTAATGACCCTAGTCAGGAACACCATACCCAGCAAGAAAATAGACCCAGTTGTGTGGGGATGGAGTAGAGGTATTAGCAGTAACAGTGAATATGGCTAATATTGAGCTCCTCATATACAACGTTTACAAGCCCCCTAGACGTAAACTAGAAGCAGAGGCGGCGCTTGCCTTGGCCACGCAGGAAAATGTAATTATTGCTGGGGATTTTAATGCTCATCATCGAGAGTTAGGTGCGACTGGGCCAGCCAATGCTGATGGGCGCCATTTAGCTGCAGCTCTGCGAGAAGTACCTGAAATTACACTTCTCAACACTGGGGAACCCACTCACATTCTAGGAGGATCCCTTGATCTTACATTAATCTCAACAGCACTCAAGCATCGGGCGAAGTGGGAAGTAGACCCGGTGATCACCAGTGACCACTATGCTACTGTCACAACACTAACACATAGAACGACCTCCTACACCACCTGCACAACCTAGGTGGAATTTAAGAAAGGCCAATTGGAATATATACCAAGAAGAACTTGAAAAATGGTATGCAACATACACGCCAACTGAGGATTTGAACATACACGAGACCAATCTGCAGGAAGCCATTGCAGCTGCTGCAAACAAAGCTATTCCAGTCATTATCACAGGAAACACAAAACGAAAGAACTATTGGTTCTATAGTAATGAAGTTAAAGAACAGAACCACAGAGTCAACATCTTCAGAAAACATCTGAAGAGAAACCCCACACCAGAAGGAAGAACTCTGCTAAGAGCGGTGATATCTGAAGCAAGACGAGTTTCTAGAGAAGTAAAGGAGGCAAGATGGTTGAGTGGTGTCAAACTCTGAACGAACATAGTAGTCTTGGCAAGATATGGGGTCAGATTAAAACTATATCAGGTCGACCAGCCCGACCACAGGCATGTATTCAACCATTGCAGGAGGCTGAGAGACTTGCTCTCCAATTTGCAGAAAGAACAGCTTCATATCAGCTTCCTGTCCCAAGGCAGCAAGAACAATTAACACAAGAGAGGTTGACAGTCATTCATGAGAGCATAGCTATAAATGACGAATGTGACTGTCCCTTCACCAAACAAGAACTAATCAGAGCCAAAAAAGGTGGTAAGGACACTGCACCAGGTGCTGATACATTACATACTCAATGATCGCACATGCAGGTCCTGCTGGAGAACAAGGAATATTGGACGTCATCAACGCATCTTGGCAGCAAGGCAAACTACCAACCTCTTGGAAGAAAGCAGACATCATACCGATTCCTAAGCCGAAAGAACCTGGCAATTACAGACCCATTTCATTAACATCATGCATTAGTAAAACTGCAGAACGGATGGTCTTAAATAGGCTACTGTGGAAGACTGGAGACCTGCATAAACACATATTTGGCTTCACTAGAGGCGTGTAGGTACTGCAACTGCATAGCCACATTACTAGGAACAGTTAACTCAGGTCCAGCTATAGTGATCTTCCTTGATCTAGAAAAAGCATTCGAACTTGCAAGCCCGCAAGCAATTTTACACACCATAGTTAAAAAAGGTGTAGAGGGAAATATGCTAGCATGGATTCAAGATTACTTAAGTCACAGGTATGCCAGAGTAAAGTTGCAAGGACATGTGTCGGACTACCACTTGCATGAGAATAGGACTTCACAAGAGAGAGTCCTCAGTCCTAGTCTTTTTAACATCCTTATGGAAAACCTTGTTACCATGACATTTACAGAAGGGGTTAAATTGCTAAGCTATGCTGATGATCTAGCATTAGTCATTACAGGTCCTTCACTTCTAAATAAAGCACAAGGTGCATTAGATAAAGTAACATCTGAACGCAGCATTTTAGGGCTAAAAATATCTGCACAGAAGTCTAAGGCAATGAGACTAGGCGGCAACACTCCAGACAGGCACCTACGCATTCAAGACATTAACCTTCAGTGGGTTACACAATATCAATACAGTATCTCTGAGTGTGGACAGATTTTAAAATGATGGTCTTACATAGACCATCGTCTCCGTGGTGCAGTGGTAAGTGCAGTGCAGTGCAGTCTCCGGTGCAGTGTGTAAGACACTCGCCTGGCGTTCCGTGAGCGCTATGTCATGGGTTCGTATCCTGGCCGGGGAGGATTTACTGGGCGCAAATCCTTAACTGTAACCTCTGTTTAACTCAACAGTAAAATGGGAACTTGGTTTGTAAAAAACGATTCTTCGCGGCGGGGATCGTATTCCAGGGACCTGCCCGAAACGCTACGCGTACTAGTGGCTGTACAAGAATGTAACAACTCTTGTATATATCTTTTTTTTTTTTTTAAAAAAAAAAAAAGCAAATTCAATATTTAAAGGAGAAAGTAAAATCACGACTAAATTTAATGAGAGCAATCACAGGGCTTCGTCTAGGAGCCGTTTGTTCCCTTGTTGATTATGCAGCGCCTGTCTTATTCACTCTTTCTCCTGGTCAGTGGGCAAATGTTGAGGTTAATTCAAAACGATGCATTGCGAATCATAACAGGAGCTCCCAGATGGACTAAGATACTGAACCTAAGACTAGAACCAAGCTAATGTCGATTGAAATAAGGGTAAAAGGGATTGCTGCGTGCACGCTGACTAAGATATTGACTAGACCTAGAATCAGTTCACTTAAAGATATAATTACTAGAGCACTAACTCTGGACAGACGAGCCTCCAATAGCAACAGGTGGTCCCATTGTGCGATAAACACCATCAATACATTCGATATAACAAACACAGTCATTGAGAAGGGTGT
>WNGS01007182.1:2792780-2812832 GCA_020271785.1 Procambarus virginalis
TGTCTCAGACTGTCTATTTCCTGTGTAACTGTGGTCTGCTGCACGATCTTGTCCATTATCACACAAGTGATTTCTTGAGTCTGTTGCTGTGAGGCGTTCTGCGTCATCTGTAGGCAATTGATAATGGTCTCTGCCCTGATCTTCACGATGTTTTTTCAGCTGGACCTCGGTAAAACTGTATATCTGTTCTGTTGATTCCGAATGTAATTGTTTTTGCTCTTTTGCATTTGCTGTATTTCTGCAGCACTTTTGTGTATTTTCTGATTTAGAATTTATAGATTCGGGAAATTTTGCTCTATGAGAGTGTGTTGTGGCTGTGCACGAGTGTTCCAGACGTTGGTGTTGGTGTATGTAGTGCTGGTCTGTGTGTTTATCCTGGCCTGAGCTGTCTGCACTTTTTCTTTCTGCGCAGAGCAGGTTGTGCTCCAGGCATGATGTTTGCCTCCACAATTTGGACATTTGGCTGTTGTGGCCTGGTTTGCCTTGTGCTTGTCTATACAGTCTGGTTGGATGTCTCAGGCTGCACACTCCGCGTCTCTCCTGTCCAGTGCAGCGTGATTGATGGTGGCCGTATTTATGACACCTGAAACAGCGCAGGGGTTCTGGGACGTATGGTCTCTGTCGGTATGTTCCCCAATTTCCAAGACTGAATGTTTCTGGCACATGTCCCATGACAGTCACCAGAACCTGACGTTTCGCTGCCTTGTCCTCTTTTGTGCGGCATCGTTCCGCATTCAGGATTTGCTTGTGTTCTAGTACTGGATCCAGGGGAAAGTCGATTGGGTATCCCAAAAGCACGACTCGTGTGCGTCATTCTGAAGGGTCCAGCTTTTCCAAGCATACAGGTTTCCCTTGCAGGACTTTTACTTTTTCCATGTAATTTGCAGTCTGTTGGTCTTGTGGTGTCATTATTATTTCTCCTTTCAGGTTGACTGTGATGGAAAGTTTGAGCTCTGGTTGTTCTTTTTCCATTGCCGTTACTACTCCATATGCTGTAGGAAAGTGGCCTGTCTGCATTATCTTGAATTTTGGAAGATGTGCAGAGTCTGGCGATGTTTGGTGTGAGACTGGTGGTGTCCTCTCCTATCTCATACTGTTGTCCTGTGGCTGGGCTGTGGAGAGAGGTACATTGTCTGACACTGGCTGGTGTGAGACTGGTGCTGTCCTCTCCTGTCTCATACTGTTGTCCTGTGGCTGGGCTGTGGAGAGAGGTACATTGTCTGACACTGGCTGGTGTGTGACTGATGGTGTCCTCTCCTGTCTCATACTGTTGTTCTGTGGCTGGGCTGTGGAGAGAGGTACATTGTCTGACACTGGCTGGTGTGTGACTGGTGCTGTCCTCTCCTGTCTCATACTGTTGTTCTGTGGCTGGGCTGTGGAGAGAGGTACATTGTCTGACACTGGCTGGTGTGTGACTGATGGTGTCCTCTCCTGTCTCATACTGTTGTTCTGTGGCTGGGCTGTGGAGAGAGGTACATTGTCTGACACTGGCTGGTGTGTGACTGGTGCTGTCCTCTCCTGTCTCATATTGTCGTCCTGTGGCTGTGTTGTGGACAGAGAAGCATTGTCTGACACTGGCTGGTGTGAGACTGATGCTGTCCTCTCTAGGTCCATTACATCTGTTGTCTTGTTGGTAGAAGCATGTGGTGAAGCCTCGATAGCAGTTTTCTTCGGTGTCTGCTGCACATCGGTCCACCGTCCCTCCTCGTCTGAAAGTTGCCTCCATTTCCTCTTACTCTTAGCCTTCCCCATGACTCTCCACGTAGTGAGGACCGAATCACTGCCCTACCTAATGCCTGAGACACTCCTAGGCCTGGAGAAATTCATTCCCCTCCAACGGAGGTCGTAGAATGATTCCCCCAGGTGGAATCAGAGACACCTAACACCTAAATGAGCTGTTTGGTCTACCTTTCCCTGTCAGGCTCAGTACACCTAAGGTGCTCCCTTGTGGCAATGCCCACTGGATATCGCCACGCCCTTCAAAGTAGGACTCTAAGTGGCCTGGTCAGTGATACGGTCCTCAAAGAAAAAAATGTGCGGTATGAGAGTTTGGGTCGCCTGCGTACTGGGTTGCGCAGAATACCAGTCAGCTGGACAGCAGGTAATCAACAACGCTGCTTCTCCGTCAATTGTAGACGAAATTGGAATTGTTTCCTTCAAAACAAGATATTGTCTGGGTCTTGGAGTACTGATGTATTCTTCCACACAAAACCCGATGAATGGAGCTGATGGGTGCTCAGAATCGTGAGTTTTTCCAGGAACAAATCCGTGTGCGGCCAGCTAGCTATGGCGCCGGCAGCGAGTCCTGATACACTGGTAGTAAGGAACAGGCAGAATTTACTGCTATGCAGGAGATAACTGTAACAGTTCCTCCCCAAAGCCTGTTCCTATCGCCTGAGATGCTGCTGTGGAGTGGAGATTTGAAGTGGACAAATTCCACTCTCCCCACAGTGGAGAGGAGAGTCCACAAGGTGGACTCTCTTGAGTCCACCTTGTAGACTCAGGAGAGCGTCGTTTGAGACGACGTCGGCCGAGCTGTTGATGATGTAATGTTGCAGGGCTCATAGAATTGTGGATTGGTTGGAGAAATGAGCCTGCTGAAAGGACCGTAGGGAATGATGATCCAACAAGATGTTGAAGAGATGATTCAGCAGGTACAAGGCCCAGTGAAGCAAGCGCTGGTTGGAGAACTGAGCCTGTTGCAGGTACCGAAGAGGATTGCGATCCGAGGAGATGTTGGTGAGAGGGTAACCTTGGAGATATGGTTCGTAGTGTTGCAAGCTGGGTAGGATGTTGAGCGGCTCCTTTACGACTGTAGTAGCTGAATGGCCTGATCCTATCTTGCTGCGGTGTCATGACATTCCTAACGCCAGTGTTGCCGGCGTCGACATGGAAGACGAAGGGTTTCCTAACACCTGGTGAGGCAAGAATGGGATTAATACAAGATAATGGTTTTAGTCGTTCAGATGAAATGGAGTGTGATTTGGTGTTAAGGTATTTAGTTGAAGGCTGGTCAGAGAGAAGCACGCTTGCAGGCGATGAGTCACAATAACGTGGCTGAAGTATGTTGACCAGACCACACACTAGAAGTTGAAGGGACGACGACGTTTCGGTCCGTCCTGGACCATTCTCAAGTCGCTTGTCAAGCTTCACAAGCGACTTGAGAATGGTCCAGGACGGACCGAAACGTCGTCGTCCCTTCAACTTCTAGTGTGTGGTCTGGTCAACAGAAGCACGCTTATTTGGATTCGGTATGTAGGTAGGAAGATCTTCCTTGATCGCAGAGGTAGAGACCAAGGAGTTAGAACCATTGCAGTCAGGAGAAGCAAAAGAATAAGGACTAGACAGTACCTGGGAGATGTTGGTTTCTTACACAGATCGCTGGAGAGGATGGTGCCACAATTGCTCTGACTCTTGGGGACAATCCCCAGGAGAGCACCTCGTGAAGACACCTTCACGAGGTGTCTTCACAATGTTAGCAGCCGTACTGTTCTTGACGGGAACTGCTATAGAGAACCTGGTGGTAGGACACGGGATATTACTGATATGTATGTTACCCGAGCTTGTCCTGGGCAGAGGCCCGACACAGTCGATGATGAGCTTGTTGAACGGCTCAGCAGGCACTGGTATAAGAATCAGTGGTGCCTTGGGTATGGGAGCGTTCGGCTTACCTGCCATCTGACACGTGTGACAGGTATTCACAAAGGTCTTAACATCACGAACCTTACCTGGCCAATAGTAGTCCATTTATTAGGGCATTGTATTTATTAATCCCGTAGTGAGAGAGAGAGAGAGAGAGGGCCATGGGCCAAAACAAGTGATTTCTTGCCTTAGGCTGATAGGGTATGTAATATACGATTATGTTATGTTGTGGGTAGATTAGATATAGTGTTTAGTGAGTTTCTTATTTATTTATTTATTTATATATATACAAGAAGGTACATTGGGATTGTGAGGATACATAGCATAGTAATAACATTCTTGTAAAGTCACTAGTACGCGCAGCGTTTCGGGCAGGTCCTTATAATCTAAGAAACTTATAAGTAGGTAAATACTTGCAAAATTTATAAAAATGATAACAGTTACACATCATGAAAAAAAAATAAAAGATGAGAGAAAATTGTAGGTATATAAAGCACATAGGTCGCTCAGAATGATTGCAATGACAGCTTGAATGGTAGTTTNGTGCCTCTTCGCTCCTGCACTTCCTTGTGATATGGGCTGGTGCAATTGCACGCTCAGGTTCCACTCTTTCGGCTGCTTTGGCCACTGATGACCTTCAGGTTTGCAGTCATTTGGCCTCAGTCATGTGCTTCTTTGGTCTTCTGTAGCTGTCTTCAGACTGGCTTTTGGAGGATGTGGGGGCATTGAGTGAGGGGCCTTCGGCTGGGTTTTTGGTTTCGGCTGCTGCAGCATTGTCTGCCTTGCTGAAGCTGTTTGCGCCAATCCTCCGGGAGGCGGTTTCTATGTTTTTCAACTTTGTATCGCGTGTCAACTGGCTGTCTTTGCTCTCTCTTTGGATTCAGCTTGGGCCCTGGCTCTGCAGTCTTCTTTGTCATTCTGTCCTCTGTTGTGCCCTGAAGACTGCGTTGCCCAGTTTTTGTCGGCGGCTTCGACCAGTTGCTACCGAAATACTGTATACCGATATATGTCTTTGACCATATTAGACTTGTTGGTGCTCCGGGGAGGGGGTCGTTTTAGGACCTCTCAGTTGGGTTATGCCAGGGCTCGGGCCTTGTTTGGTTAGGGTAGGTCTTTAGTGCCAGTTTCTGCATCGGTGTGTTCCCCAGGGCCTTTTTCGTCTGGTCGGCGCAGTGTTTGCTCTGTGCGGCGATTGGTTTCTCGGGGTTCGTGTTACTCCTTTTGCGAGTCGCCCCTAATCTAATTGATAGGCGATGGGGGGAGGCTAGCTCTTTTTGCCCGTGCTTGGTCCCACGATTTGTGGGCTTTTCGGGTCATCTCTTGCTGCTTTTGGTGGCATTGGGCAGGCCGTCCCTCTGTCGGGAAAGCGGGCGGGTCTTGGGGGGCAGGCCTCTTCCCCATCCCTCTGTCAGGTCGTCTCAGAGTGGTTTCGCTTGGGCGTGGTCGAAAAGATCTCATCTCTCAAGTCAGTTTCCCCGCTTGTTTCGAGTTCAGAAACAAGACTGTGCGAATCTCCGGTACTTTCTGGACTTGTCTCATCTGGATCAGGTGATTCCTTCCCCCTCCTTTCGGATGACCACGTTGTCCCTGATCTGGCTTCTTCTCGAGCTAAGCGCTTGGATGATTTCCCTGGACCTCAAGGATGCTTATTGCCACATCCATGTTCATCTGGGTTTCAGGGATTGGTTGGTTTTCGTGATGGGGCAAAAAGCTTACAGTTTTCGTTGTCTCCCATTTGGCTTGAATCTGGCACCTCGCATTTTCACGCACCTAACCTGGGTCGTAGTGGCCCATCTGCATCTGCTAAGTCTTCGGGTTCTGGCCTACCTCGACGACTGGTTGGTGTGGGCTCCCAGCCAGTCTGCTTGTCTGCTAGCCAAGGTTCTCAGATCTTCTTTCCCAGCTTGCCAGGTTCGGGTTCCTGGTAAATTGGTAGAAGTCCCAGTTGGTTCCATCCCAGGTTCGGACTTGGCTGGGCCTAGTGTGGGATTCTCGGACTGCGCCTATTCCTCTCTCTCCTGCGGCTTTGCTCTGGTTGCAGTCTCATTCAGCTGTTTTTGAGGGGTGACCCGGATCACTTGGTGGTTGCTCGAGCAGTTGTGAGGAAGCCTGAACTTTGCCCTGCTGGTTTATCCGCTGTGCAGGGTTTGTTTTCAGAGGCTGTTCTGGTGTCTCGGAGCGACCTCCTTCTATTCCGGGTGGTGGGCGGGGATGTTGGCTCTGCTCCAGGGCCCTCTTCTGCAGTTCCCGGAGCTTGGGAGGAGTCAGAGTTAGGCCTTGGGTCCTATTTGACACTTTGTGAGCTGTGGTGCTGTCTGTGGAGGGTCTTTTGTTGCAGGGAGTGGAGTTTCTTATCCTCCCTGCTTGTAAGAGTTTAATATGGGTGTGGCTCTCCCAAGGATTCATTTCAAGTACATTTGGGTTCTTCGATTTCATCATTCCAGATGTTTTGTACCTCCTGAGTCCTCCAGGCAGCAGCTCAGGAGGCCTTTTGTGTGTACTGTACCTCCTACTCGACCCAGATTCAGCCTTGGTAATGGACCTGTGCTCTTTTGAGTTCAGTTCTTCTTCCCATTATTGGAGTACATTAACGAGGTTCTGGAGTCGTCCTGGTTAACAAACTGTTCTTTGTTTACCCTTGGGGCTTGGTGTGGTTTCTATCATTACCCCCATGCTTAAGTGGTAGGAGGTGTCTTGTTTTGCAGGTGTTTCATTGGGGCATGGGGGTGGTCTCTTTTGAGCCTCTCATTCCCTGCCTCTTTGCTCCTGCTCTCTCCTGTGATGTAGATCTCCTGCAGCTGCATGTATCTCTTATGTCAGCTGCATTGGTTTCAGACAACTTTGTGCCTGCTCGCTTTTGAGCCTTCTGGAGCTGCTTTTCGATTGGGTCATGGAGGATGTTGGTGCGCTCAGCGAGGCCCCTCTTAGGGGGTTTTGGTGGCTACTGCAGCTACGTCAGTGACCCTCCTGAAGCTGTATGCTCTGATTCTCTGGGAGACGGTGGCCACATTTTTTGCCTCCCGTTTAGCATGTCATCTTGACCCGATCCTTGAAATTGGCATGGACCCAGTATCTCTTCTTTGCTTCTCCCTTTTCTTCACTCCGGTTTTGTTGGAATTTGTTTTCCAGTTCCTGTCATCAAATTTCCAATTTCATGACCAAAGAGTTTGGCATAGGACCAAAGAGCCGAAACTCAACCCCCATAAGCACAACTATGTGACATGGGGGAGGGAGAAGGATGAAGAGGTGAAATTCTGGAAAAGGATGTGGCTGGTGAATGAGGAGGCCTGAAAGTTTGGTGAGCTGGCCACCATTGGTTTGCATTAGGTATTGATCTTGAAGTTGATGTTGAGTTTACTTCGTTGGCAGGAGGCTAGTGCCTGAATGGAGTCTTTTGACTGTGACTCTGACCTATGATACAACACATTCTTATCTTAGGGAGCAACCAAATGACTACTCGTAACGGTGCTTTACATATTGTCTCAAAGCTTCATTTTGATGCCCCTTAAATAAATTTGTTGTGGTGTATTTAATAAAAAATTGCTTGTATCAAAGTGCAAAGGGTAAATATGCAAGTGTGCATGTTTTATGTTGTATTGTATTTTTTATTTATATGCCGTAAGGTATTTA
Organism: Procambarus virginalis; assembly: GCA_020271785.1. NCBI lineage: Eukaryota > Metazoa > Arthropoda > Malacostraca > Decapoda > Cambaridae > Procambarus > Procambarus virginalis. Next base: position 2,800,053 of record WNGS01007182.1, read on the forward strand.
ATATACAACTTTGGCAGGGGCGTGATGATCATGTTGGCACTATCAAAGATGTCTGGAAGAATGTAGTTGGTCCCCAAGTTGCAGAAGTGGTTGGGAAAACCTTCATTGTTGGGCCGTACCAGGACTTTGTTCTCAATGTCACATCTACATACATTCATGACTTGGAAGACTGTAAGATAATGTGAGTACCATACTTGTATTGGTTCCAGTCAATATTAAAAGACAATTTGTCACACAATTATATGATTCAAATTACTTAGATATTCTGAAACTTTGTCTGCTCTCATCAAACAGTATTCTTTTGTAATTTGTTCATCTATGTTTGGAGAATTAATTTTGCTAGGAAAATGTTTTAAACAACACTTTGCTGTCTACAGGGACCAGCTGTGTGGAAGCATATTTGCAGCTCGCCAAAAGCAACATAGAAAGTACTCCAATGGTATATATTCCAAGCAGGCAGTAGACACAGCCATTAAGAAATTACCTGACCAAGAATTTCTTAAGGTTTGTCCATCCCCTCCTTCCATACCAGATGAAGCAGTCTCATTTTCAAGCCTTCAGTGCCAACAGGCACCACTATACATGGCTGGTAAAACCACATTCACAAACTGTAAATTACTGATTTAATGATAGGAAGTCTTAGGGGACAATGGGGGAATGCCTATTGTATTTAGTGTAGACATATTATTATATTTTTGCAACGTACACACTATTAGGTGAACACGCTTCAAACAAAATTGGTGTTTCATTACATTCAACGCTGGTTTTCTGTGGGAAGCCCCATCGGCTCCCTGGAGCTATTGGACTGATATTAGCTAATATTAGTACGGGGCTTCAGTCATATAGATTACGGGCTATTAATGCCCGTACCACCTCTTGGGTGGCTTAATCTTTATCAATCAATCAATCAATCGTCATATGGAGTTGTCATGCCTACCGGAGATGACTAGCCAGAACCTGGTCCCCTCAGAGAGGCACAGGGAGCAATGGCCTATGAAACTTCCTTGTATGAAAGTTTTCCGGTCTGCCATTGACTGGGCTTAGACACCCAGAAATTTAGGCGCCCCAAAATAGACCCCAGCTGGTAAGAAAATTGCAACTGGAGACGAAACAAAGGCTAGAGCCCCCCCCCCCCCCTAAAAAAAAAGAAACAAGCAACACGTGATCACACCACATACTGCTCGTTCATGCCAAATCCCCCTCCCCCCCCCCCCTCTGGAGGGGATAGGGAGGGTACCGGCCCACCCACCGGCCGACTAAAGCTAAACAGGGTGGAAGTTTATTCTATTCTCAGTTGCCTGACAGGCTTTTCACCCAGGCAGTGTTCCTGCTGTGCATTGGGCAGTGGCCAGGAATTGGTACACCAAGAGCAGCATGTGCTTAGGGCTTCCCCTCCCTAAGCACCCTGTGAGTATGCCCCTTGGAGTTCAGGGTTGCCTTCCCTGGATTCTTTGGGCTCCCATTCCCGTAGAGGTAGCGGTTGCTTGACTTCTGCCTCCCCCTTGGTCAGCTTAGATCTCGGTGCTTTTGTTTGGCACTAGAGAGGGGGTGGTTGTTGCTTTTTGGGGCACACTGGGCTGCACAGCTTGCTTAATCATAACGGCTGAGCATCTTTCTGGTCCTCTGGGTTGTTGTGTTTCTTCGGAGTTCTCTTTCCTCCTTTTAGTTTTCTTTATTGCCTGTTGAGAGGCTGCCGAGGTTCCTATTAGGTGATACCTAGGTTCAGTAGGGCAGTCCTCCTCTGGGCCTCAGAGGTTGGTCACCTCACAGGGGGCCAGTTTGCCCAGATAATATAAGGGGCCGTAACTCTCAAAGCCGGTTACGACTGGCTTTGGCAGCTACAGTGCCTGGGCTTCCCGTAGGGATACATTCCCTCTACAGCCCTGGAAACCCCTGTCAGGACTTGGTTGACCGATGGATGTGTCCTTCGAGCCCCATCTCACCTTGTGTGATTTTGAGGATTGTTCGTTACCCCTGTCTGAGGGTGACAATCACCTGTTCTGCCTCTGTCATGCTGCTTGTTGGGTCGACGACACCTTCGACATGGACTCCTGCAAAACTTGTTCTCCGCTCGTGCTCCAGTTTACCCATTGTGCTTTAGCTGAGGTTCGGGGTCAAGTAGCGTGTGTGTTGCATGCTAGGTTTAGGTTGTCGCAACGTGCTAGGTTGGTTGCCCACTCAAATGCCCCGGGGCTGCCTCGTTTTGGTTTTAGGGACCCGGACTTGTGGGGGGGGGGGGCGTTGGTCTCTTTGACCTTGGTTCAGTCCGTGAACCAGTTTCTGAGTAAATTCCTGTTCTGGAGACGTCTCCGTCTGGTGGGTGTGGCGCTCACTCTGCTCTGCTCGCCTTTTGTGGATCGCCCCGTTGACAGTGCACTTGCGGGGAAGCTGGCTCTGTTTGCCTTCACTTGGTCCTATGATTTGTGGGTATTTCAGGTCGTGTCTTTCAGCCTGCGGTGGCATTGGGAGGCCCCTTGAATGGCGGGATCTCTCAGTTCGTCCGCAGGGTTATTAACACTTTGGTGCACCCGCCGCGCCACCCCTCAACTATGCGATGTGGGTCCCAGCGTTTCATGGGAGCGCGTGGTAATTCTGAAAAGTGTATACTCTCTTCAGCTTTGTTACCTCAATTCTCGTCCTACGAGATTAAATTTGGTATCATTGTGTTCGCAATAGAATTCTCTACAGCACTAAATGCATATAAACTCCAAAAGCCCGGCTAATTACCCGCAGCAAACAGAGAAATGCGAACGAGTTACCCAGGAGCGCGCAAAAGGGATAAAATGTGTTCACTCTTTTCACTCTGGTCACCTCAATTTTCGTCCTAGGTCTTTCATTTTGGTATCAATGGGTTTGCAATAGAATTCTCTAGAGGAACATTAGCATATAAAATAAAAAACCTGGTCACGCTCCAACCACCGACGAGTTGAAGACGGGCCACGCGTTAGCCGCGAGTGAGCGTCCAGACGCCTTCCAGCTACACTCCCAATTCCTGCCTACAAATGTTTAGTGGAGTCCTTCTATCTGTTGTGTAGTAGTTGTACATCACATAAGCATTGTAGATAGCCATTTGCACAAAATAGAAGGTCATTTTCTTCGTCCATTTGTGAGTTTTCCTTGTGATGTGATAATATTAGATCATTTGGTCAAAGTGATCAACACCTTTCATGTTTATATTGTAGTCACAGATTGCATTCGGCTTGTTGACAGTTACCTGCTGCACTGAGGTTGTTCCATCACGATAGGCGAGCATTTTAAAACCAGTCCCCAAAAAATCGGATAAAAACCTGATTTTTGGCGATTATTTTAGTGGACGGCGCAGCATTGCGTCATCCCCGAGACTACCGACAGTAAACAGATGACACAGCATTGCGTCATGCCCGGACGAAAGTGTTAAGTCTAGCCAGCTTGTGGTCTACCCGTTATCTTGTTAATGTGCCAGGCCCTCAGCGGTGTTGTGTCGCCTTAGGTAAGCGGTTGCAGCCAGTTGTCTCGTCCTCATCATGAGTTGTGTGGTGCAGCCACCTCCTGAGTAAATCCCTAATTTTCTGCTCTTTGGGTAGTTCGCCCCAGGGGAGCCAATGGGGCTCCCCCACTGAAAACCACCGTTGAACGTAATGAAATGCCATTTTCTGGGTAGAGCCCCTGAAGCTCCCTGGCACCCTCCCTTCCTCTGGTTGGCAGTTTTTGTTCCATTTAGTCAGTCTCCAAACTAATGGTCCGGCAGCTGGCTTGACAGGCCGGAACCCTCCCTCCCGAAGGTTTCTAGCCTTTGTTCGATCTCCGGTTGCAATTTTCCTACCAATTGGGGTCTGTTTTGGGGCGCCTACCTTTCTGGGTGTCTAACCCTGGTTGATGGCAGACATAGAACTTTCATACATGAGTTTCATAGGCCATTGCTCCCTGTGCCTCTCTGAAAGGACCATGTTCTGGCTAGTGGTCTCCGTTCGGCATGACAACTCCATATGACTGAAACCCCTCACTAATATTAGCTAATATCAGTCCAGTAACTTCAAGGAGCCTCCAGGGCTCTACCCAGAAAATGGCGTTTCATTACATTCAACACATATTTTTGGGGGGTAAGCCCCATTGGCTCCCTCCAGCTATCTACCCACAGAGAAGGACAAACATTGAGGAACTTACCAGGGAGGCTGTAGCACTGCGGGTATCAAAGCGAAGGTAAGACTAAAGGTCAAACACATGCTCCAGAGCCACACAAGGCCACATAGGACCAGAGACGTTCACAAAATACCTGGCAGTCAAGATCGTAGTAGACTGCCGAAATCTCTGCACACGAATATTGGTCAAAGATATAGGACCAAAACCAACTGACAGCAGCATACAACCGAATATCATGAGCACGAGGGTAGACTGCAGGCTAGCAAGCTGTAATGACGCTGGGGACAACCTGAGACAAACAAGCTTTGGAACAGATCCAAGGAAACCAGAGCAACCCACAACAAGACCACTGAAACAGAACAGGTGGCCGGAAAGCAGTGGCATAGAGCCACCACCGGACACAGTGCATTATGCACCCCTGGCCGAAGCAACCAAATGTCAACCCCTCCAGAACCCCGCCAACTCATTCTTTGCCAGAAGAGGAGCCAGGTGCAACCTAACAAAACAACCACAAGATAAAAAGAACAACCCCCCCTTTCCCCGGCACTGGAGAAGAGCATGAAGCTCACTTGCCCGACAACCGGAGGCCAAGGAAGACAAAACAAAGCATTCCAAAAGCAATCTCGAACCGAAAGGGCTACTGTACCATGAAACGAACAGAATAAGAAAAGAAAGAACCTGGTCCAAGGACCAGGAAGGCTCTGGAGACACATGAGCAGGCCTTAGGTGAAACAACACGCGAGAAAACTTGTGGCATATCCACTACATCTGGGGTGTATTAGATATGTAGGCCGGTCCAAGCAACATTCTGTTGAACCAAGTTAGTATCCCAAGTTGAGCCTTGCCCAGGCTAGGCTTGGAAAGTAGAAGAACTCCCAGAACCCTCTCAAGGTATGCTGTAACACAGAAAACTAGTGATGTATCGAGACTGCTGCCTGATACTTCGGAATATCCATCGAGGAATGGGCGAGTTGGAGCACATGGGGGACAACAAGTCCCACGTGACTCAGGGATGTAGGTGTCACTGACCCAACAAGCAGCATGGTCGAGGCAGAATGTATGAACATCACACGGTGGCACAGGCAACGAACAACCATCATCTTGAGGTTATCTTGAGATGATTTCGGGGCTTTAGTGTCTCCGCGGCCCGGTCCTCGACCAGGCCTCCACCCCCAGGAAGCAGCCCGTGACAGCTGACTAACACCCAGGTACCTATTTTACTGCTAGGTAACTGGGGCATAGGGTGAAAGAAACTCTGCCCATTGTTTCTCGCCGGCGCCTGGGATCGAACCCAGGACCACAGGATCACAAATCCCGCGTGCTGTCCGCTCGGCCGACTGGCTCCCTCCCTAGGCACACCTAATAAGGCAAAAGGCAGAACCCCCAAGCTAGGAGACAAGTGAAAATAACACCAAGCAAACAAAAATAAACTAGACTAAACAGCGGCAAACAAGCAGCTTGGGAGAAACATCGGCACACGTAAGTGCTAACTGAAGAGCAGTGCGCCCCACCAGCCAAAAACAGTCCCAAACCCAAGGCAAGATGGAAAGCTCAAGACCACTGGCTTACCTCGCGTGTGACAACCACTCGAAGCGAGGAAGCCCTCGATGGGAGTGTTTCCCGAATGCCCCAGGGAAGGCATCCCTGACCACACAAGTGTAATATTTGCAGAACGCACAGGGACGATAACCCTGAGCACATATAATTCCAGTACACTAAACTCCTGGCTTACCCACACTCCCATGCAGGAACAGCCTAAAAGTAAAAAACACCACTCAAAACGGGAGATTGAGCCCAGAGTGACAGCGACCACTCGACATAATGGGGATCTGGGGGTTAATATCACACTGAACCTGACCCTAGAAGCCCACATCAAAAGGGTATCATCAGTGGTATGCTAGATTTGCCAACATAAGAACTGCCTTTAGAAACTTATGAAAGGAATCATTCAGAACCTTGTATACCACTTATGTCAGACCAATCCTGGAGTATGCAGCTCCAAGACAAAGTTAAGCGAGGATTCCGAGGCCAGTCGCACTAACAATCCACATAATAATAAAAATATTTGAGAGAGTGATCAGGAGTCAGGTCTCCAATTATATGGAGACCAGTGATCTCCACAACCCAGGTCAACATGGATTTAGAGCGGGAAGGTCATGCCTCTCACAGCTCTTTGACCACTACAACAATATCGTTGAGGCATTAGAAGAAAAACAGAATACAGATGTGGTATACATGGACTTTGCAAAGGCATTTAATAAATCTAACCAACTATTAAAACTAATAATGTAAGTAGTTAACTGCTTACCCAAATATATTTGGTAAACGAGAGTAGATATTGAATGTTTAAACAGAGCAGGCAAACGTGCCGCTCAGAGAGTGCTAGCGAGCTGCAAGAAATGTTGCCCCAGTCAGTAGTCTCTCACTCTCAACACTGCCAAGACGACACCACAATTACATGTTGAAATAGAATCTGTTTATAAAATTGTGGACTGTGTTTTATAATACACTAAATAACTTGTCAATAGACACACTGTTTAAAAATAAGAAAAGATCATTATAGGTATGTATGTACAAAACTGAAGCAGTGAAACAGAGTGAAGTGGACCAAAGTAGCTACCGGCCACACTGACACCATTGGATCAGCTGAAGGAGCCCACATATGCAGGCGATGAGTCACAATAACGTGGCTAAAGTATGTTGACCAGACCACACACTAGAAGGTGAAGGGACGACGACGTTTCGGTCCATCCTGGACCATTCTCAAGTCCTTGACGGACTTGAGAATGGTCCAGGACAGACTGAAACAGCGCCGTCTCTTCACCTTCTAGTGTGTGGTCTGGTCAACAGCCCACATATGCCCTTACCATGGCATAACACTTCATCAGTATTCTACAATAATTAACAACCTTATAGTGCTCAAGCTCCACCAAGAGGGCTAACAATGAGAACACTCCGGGTCTGCATCATAATACAAATAATCAGGAAGGAAAGTGTGGTGAGGTTATCATAGGAAATTGGATCTATTTTTCTTGTTGCATGTCCTTGTCATAATCACTCTTTCTTCTGCAGGTTTGCTGTAACATGGGCTTTCAAGCCTACTTAAGTAAGTAAGAGATACTTGCCAACTAATTAAATATAAACCTAGCTAGGTTAATTAATACGTAACAGTGCAGAAGTTGAGTCACATTTGTGTCCCCGCCGCCTGGTCCTCGACCAGGCCTCCACCCCCAGGAAGCAGCCCGTGACAGCTGACTAACACCCAGGTACCTATTTTACTGCTAGGTAACAGGGGCATAGGGTGAAAGAAACTCTGCCCATTGTTTCTCGCCGGCGCCCGGGATCGAACCCGGGACCACAGGATCACAAGTCCAGTGTGCTGTCCGCTCGGCCGGTCGGCTCCAGGCTGAAGATACGATGACCAAACCACAACTTAGAAGAGGGAGAAGCGATGATGTTCGGTCCGTCCTGGACCATTATCAAGTCGTGTGATAAATGATCCAGGACGGACCGAAACGCCGTCACTTCTCCATCTTCTGACTTATGGTTTGGTCATCAATACCTAACAGTATATTGCAGTTGTTTAAAAATAAAAAATATACTTTGCAATAAATGAATTCATATCAATAAGAATTAAAGTATCAATAATTATTTACATTGCTTGAAATTATAGTGATATATATATATAAGACAAGAAAACAGAACCAGAGGTTATGCCAACCAAAGAAAATAAACATAGCAGGGCATGCTGCATCAAAATTAATGTTTTACCACTAGGTATTGAAGTTTATGCATCTGGCAGGCAAATGAAAGTAGCATCATTCCTGTTCCTCACTGTTCCTTCCATTGAATGCCGAGCCATACAATGAGCCTTGTGCCACAGGGAGAGCATAAGCAATCAGCAGCTAAGCGGACATACTGTTTCACAGCTTAGTGTATCTTAGTTATATAAATTCTTCTTGAATTGGGCATATTTAAGGAAGTTAGAAATAGAATTTCATAGGCACCACTTCAGGTTTTGTGTTGAGCAAGTAAAATAAGGTGTGTTTACTTAGAAGAAGGAAAAAGGATATTACTCGAACATAGAAAATGTTGAAAGCACTGCTACAAGAGCTTTAACATAAGGTAGAAAAATTGGATAAAGGTGAGGAAATATTAAACACGATAGGGGTAAATTTATAATTTATAGAATTATAAATTATACATTAAATTAAATTAAATTTATAGGGAATTATAGAATTATTATTGTGTGATCAGTTCATGGAAAAAACCACTTGGATAAACATTGTATATTCGTGTTTTCAATAATAATAATCCTGTTTATAAAGAAAATGCTAAAACTAATGTTTCATTTGTTTTCTTCTCAGGTCGGTATAACAAGTACAGCAGAGACTTGCCACAGACACCATGGTTTGTTGAGGGTGAACGCAAATTACAGTCCAGTGTGCAGGAGCTGTTGTGTGAACGACTTAGTGAGGCTGTTCGTGCCGATGGTAAACTTACTTCTCATTTCCATACAACTTGAAAAATAATTCATTACATGTATTTAGAGATGTAACATAGTGGCAAGGGTTATACACGAGAAGCCGAAGTGTGAGTGGCAGAAGTTATACATAAATGGCTGGGGGGGGGTTATATATGAGTGGCGGCGGTTACACGTGAGTGGCAGAGGTTACTCATGAGGGGCAGGTGGCTACTCACAAGTAGCAAGGGTTACACATAAGTAGCAGGGGCTACTCACAAGTAGCAACGGTACACACAAGTAGCAGGGCTACTCACAAGTAGCAAGGGTTACACATAAGTAGCAGGGCCTACTCATAAGTAGCAAGGGTTACACATAAGTAGCAGGGGCTACTCACAAGTAGCAAGGGTTACACATAAGTAGCAGGGGCTACTCACAAGTAGCAAGGGTTACACATAAGTAGCAGGGGCTACTCACAAGTAGCAAGGGTTACACACAAGTAGCAGGGCCTACTCACAAGTAGCAAGGGTTACACATAAGTAGCAGGGGCTACTCACAAGTAGCAACGGTTACACATAAGTAGCAGGGGCTACTCACAAGTAGCAAGGGTTACACACAAGTAGCAGGGCTACTCACAAGTAGCAAGGGTTACACACAAGTAGCAGGGGCTACTCACAAGTAGCAAGAGTTACACACAAGTAGCAGGGGCTACTCACAAGTAGCAAGGGTTACACATAAGTAGCAGGGCCTACTCACAAGTAGCAAGGGTTACACATAAGTAGCAGGGCCTACTCACAAGTAGCAAGGGGTTACACATAAGTAGCAGGGCCTACTCACAAGTAGGAAGGGTTACACGTAAGTGACAGGGGAGTACTCACAAGTTACAGGAATAATAAATTTCATATAATAAAAATATATATACAGTACTGTATATACTACAAGTATTTGTAGTATTTACAGTATATATATTTTTATCATGCAAACACATGTTAAGCATTTTTAAGTGGCACCCAAATTGGCATGCAGAATAGTTTAGGAAATGTATATACAGTACAAAATAATGCATTGAAATACTGTATTGAGATGTTAAAAATATAGAAATGAACAAGTTGTGATTTTAACCCCTGCAGTGTGCATAGTGCCTTAATTCAAACAAATTTTGCACCACATGCCTTGCCGGGTGGTGCAAAAAATTATTGAATTAAGCGATATTTTAATGTTTTTTTAATTTTTGTTCACTGTGATTTCAAATTCAAATTGTTGACTTTAGCAATATTTTGACATTTTTTCACATTTTTACATAACTTCAATTAATGTTAATAATTTATTAACCTCTGCATCATGAAATTGTTACATGAAACAGGTGTGCAGTGAAGGGACTAATCTTTTCTTTTGAATGATGAGTGATCCTTGAGTTAAGGGATACAACCACTCTTCTTAATAATTTGTAAGCGTAAATTATAATCATTTGCCATTTGTAATAGATGACTGAGTATTGCTTTAAGCTTTATTTGCTTAATATTTTATAGATTTTATAGTACTTGTTCTATTTTCTTGTCCAGATGTCAAATTTTCCTCGTCAGGACGAGAAGATGTTGATGTTCGGTGTCTCGGGAATGGGCGACCGTTTGTATTTGAATTTATTAATCCATGTCGTTCCAAATTCTCCAAGGCTGATTTAATTAAACTACAAAATTTAATAAATGGCTCCACAAGCTTGATTCATCTGAGGGACCTTCAAATTGTTGACAGGTAAGATACATATGGGTCTGCTTATATTTGGTTCCAGAAACTTGTTCATATCATGTACTGTATAGTGTTATTGCACATATATTTTGCAGCCATCATAGCAGAGAAGGTTTAATTCAGCAGTCTGTAGGCACTTTAAGTTATTGATGCTCTCAATGAATAAAGATAATAAGTTTATTATGTTTACTGAAAAATAGTATTGTATGAATTACAAGATGAGTTACATTATTCCGTAAGATGACACTGAAATTGATGGACAGCACGCTGGACTTGTGATCCTGTGGTCCTGGGTTCGATCCCAGGCGCCGGCGAGAAAAAATGGGCAGAGTTTCTTTCACCCTATGCCCCTGTTACCTAGCAGTAAAATAGGTACCTGGGTGTTAGTCAGCTGTCACGGGCTGCTTCCTGGGGGTGGAGGCCTGGTCGAGGACCGGGCCGCGGGGACACTAAAAAGCCCCGAAATCATCTCAAGATAACCTCAAGATTACTTGGGATACCCACAGATATATTTAACAAAAAATGGGGGTGCCAGATTTTCGTTGTTTCTCTAAGTCTCCAGCTACCCTTAACACTATTCTCTAAACATCAAGACATTATTAATTTTTAATCCTCGCGGTGTGGTCATTGTCATGTGTTGATCTCTTGGGTCACTGCAGTTATCATCATTTAACAATTATCATTATTATTTTCCTATTTGTGTACCAGTGATGGTAATATGGTAGTCATTATTGCTCTATATGGATGTCATGAATTTAATTAACCAAGAACCATGAAAAAATGGTGCTATCATTTTGTAATTACTTATTATGTAAATGAGGTTATTTTTTACTAGGGGCTGCGGTTATTGTTAACTCTTCGGCCGCGCATCCCTTCATATTGTAATATCTCGGCCACGCAACCCGCTACTACCACTGAAATAACCGTGCAATCTCCACTCCTTCTATGGTAATAACGGATGCTCTACCGATCATGTAAGATGTTTAACACTTAGGCCGTCATTCACGGATGTAGACCAGTACACAGAGAGAGAGAGAGAGAGAGAGAGAGAGAGAGAGAGAGAGAGAGAGAGAGAGAGAGAGAGGTAGAGAGAGAGGTAGAGAGAGAGAGAGAGGCAGAGAGAGAGAGTGGCAGAGAGAAAGAGAGAGAGAGAGAGAGAGAGAGGGGGGCAGAGAGAGAGAGAGAGAGGGGGGCAGAGAGAGAGAGAGAGAGGCAGAGCGAGAGAGAGAGAGAGAGAGAGAGAGGCAGAGCGAGAACAAGAGCAAGGGAGGGAGAACGAGAGCGAGTGAGGGCGAGGGAGAGTGAGATAGAAAGATAGAAATACTCGTAGTCACAGCCTTTGTAGGAGTTACAGAGTAACGCTGCCACCACCCTGAATTACCGGAGTGAGAATAGTAGGCCTTGCAGATGGTATAAACCTACCAGGACAGGTGTAGGGGACAATTGAATGGTACAAGGATCCTGGCCTATCACTCGAATAATCCTGACCACTTGGGAACTATAGAGTACACAAGAATAAGGCGGGACACCCAATACAGTACTAACACCTCAACAAGGGACGGACGGGGGAGGAGTACTGGATAATTACGGACACTAGGTCACTAGAGCAAAAGGGGACGGTAGGCCCAATATCACTAAGACAAGGAACCATTAATACACATTTAATGACACTTGACAATATATGACTTTATTTGGAATAATTAAATAGGCACTTCCCTAACTATTTCCTACCAGAAGCAAAGAGTACTGAATGAGGTGCTTTAGTTCAAGAGAGCCGTACTTACTCGTATGTTGTTCCACAGTTCTCCCAGAGCTGATGTTCCCTCCTGGAGTCCACTCACACCCGCCCTCCTGGGCTGTACCCACTCTCCTGTTCCTCTTCCATGATCTCCTGCTCCCTCAGCTGAACATGAGGGTTTGCATTTGATGTCGAGGAGTTAAACCCTGTAGATTATCATGACGGCATCAACTCTGACCTACTCGTGACTCGGTGACCGTTGACCTGTTTCCCTGGTTAACTTGTACAGAGGTGTAACTTTTTCCATTGTCTGCCGCCGCCTGACTGGCGCCGCGTCTGTGGGTTGTTCATCCTCCACATGGCTTGTTCATGCTGTTATGATGTTCATGTTGTACTACTATGTACTGCTCTCTTGTTACTATATGATGGGGTAGTTAATGTGCTGAGACTGTGCATCACATCATACAAAGGTTAGTTAACTGTACAAGATTTAAGTCTTCCACATACATGTGGATTACAGTTCCTTCCTCAGGCCTCCAGTAACAATCCCCCATTTTGGAAAAAAAATGGAGTCCCTTACATTCCTTCTAGGGCCTTAGTAAAAAAAAGTTAAGGACCATATCTGGCAATATCACCATCAGTGTCTGTAACAACAGCAAATGAGTGATTACCATGATATATTTCAGGCAAATTGTGTGATATGTCCAAGTATAGA
>WNGS01007182.1:2812857-2828879 GCA_020271785.1 Procambarus virginalis
CCGTGTTGCCCCAAAAAATGAGGTGATTGATAAAAGCTATGCCCAAGATAACCATCCAGGTGCCGGCGGGAAGTGGTTCATATAGCTCAGGCTATCACTTCCTTATGTCCGGTCGTGATGGTCAAGTGGTTTAAGGCATCCCTGTACATACCAGTTGCGTTGCTCCTGGGAAGTATGGGTTCGAGTCACTTCTGGGGTGTGAGTTTTCAGTTGTATCTAGTCCTGGGGACCATTCAGCTTGTTTGCATATATAATATATATATATATATATATATATATATATATATATATATATATATAATATATATATATATATATATATATATACTATATATATATATTTTTTTAACCTAAATCTGGGGGGGGGGCTTTGCCTCTCGCTCTATTCTTTCTCCACTCCGTGCCCCGTTGCTTTGGGGGGTCTGGGGTGCTGCTGTTGGGAAGTCATGAGGTTTTCCTTGCATTTTAGGGTGGGAGCCTCCTTCGCCGCTCCCCTCCTCCTCTCCAGCATGGGCCCCTGGCCGCCTCCGGCGCTACGTTCTCCAGGCTTGCGTCATGGCCCTTCAGCGCCTATGTTCTGCATGTGAGTTGGTGCGGTATAGCGTCTCCTTCTCCTGACGCGGTTTCTGTTTTTGGAAGTAGGAATGGGTGTACATTCGTACTTGAAACTGGACCGTACCGACCGCGAGGCCTACTGCAGGACTATTGGCCTATACATGGCACCTCTTTTTCTCACCACCTGCTTCCTTTCCCGTTCACAGTGACTGCGGTGGCCTCTTGGCCCTTCCGGGCAGCTCCTGCCTTGCTCATCCTGTCCCTCTCCTATGCTTGTCTAACCTTGATTGAGTTTGGGGCCCGCGCCTCCACCTTGTTCCGCGGTGGCAACGTGGGGTGCCTGTTCTTGGTCTGTTTTTCCTGTGTTGAGGGTGTTTTGTGCTCGCCTCCTTGTGCTTGCAGGATTGGGTTCTGGCTTTTTTGGTTCCGCCTCTCCCCTGTCGTTTGCCTGACGAGCGGATTCTGTGCTTCATGGGCGCTGTCTTCTCTGCTCTTGGGCTGTGTATGGGGTCAGCCCAAGTTGGGCTGCCTAATGTGTTCCTTCGTTTGCCTGTTACACTGCACATGTTTCTTCTACCGTCCCTGTGGCTCGGTTGGGTATTCGGTTTCCGCCTGTGTCCCCTTGTGTGCCACTCGTGTTAAGATTCATCTTTATCTTCCCTGTCGCCTCCTTGGGGAGTGTGGTGACGTTTTGCTGCGGTTTTGGTACTGCGGCTGCGTGTAGGGGTTGGTTGTGGCATTTTGTTCGGCCTTTCCGTGCTCTCTCTGGGGCCCTCCTTCCTTGCCAGTCTTGCTGTGTTGGGCCCGGTTTTTCCATGTTCCTTTTTTTCTCTGTACTGTCCTCGTTGTCCTCGCCTCGTTGTGCTGGCTGGGGATGAGCTTGGGGTCTGTCTTGCCCCTCGCCTCTCCGCCGGTTTTCGGTTCAATTTCCAGAGCCCTGTGGGCTCCCTTCCTTCGTGTTTTCACAGCTGCCCCGGGTTTTTCTTGATGCTGGGGCTTTGGGGGGACAGCTCGGCCCCGGGGCTGGGGTGGGGCAAACGGGGGGGGTGGCCTCTGGCCCCGTTGGTCCCCGCCGGGGTTTTTCTACCCCTCTGGGTGGGGCTTGAGGTTTTGTGGAGTGGGGGTTTTCCGTTCCCCCTCTTCACACGTGCTTTTTGGGCGTCGGCCCCTCCCTGGGCTCGGCTTCCTTGTCCATTATGCCCGTTGCTTCCGTCCTGTAGGTGGGTGCTTTTCTACGGTCTTTGCCCCTTTTTTTTCCGGGACGGGCCTTCTCCGTCATGTCCCCCTCTTCTTGGGGTTCTGCATGACTTGGTCTTGGATTTTCTTGGATTTTTGTACCTTCGTCCTTTGTGTTTGCTTCTTGTTCTTTTGTTCATGTCCCTTCTCTTAGCACTGTCTCGGCGCTGCTCGTTTTCCGGGGGGCGATTTTGCTCCTCTTAATGAGTGTCTTTTTGCTCCTGCCCTTCTGCAGGATGTTGGTGCGGGGCGGCTCCTTATGCGGGTTCCTTCCCTGTCGGCTGCACTTGTGGCAGTGGAATTGCACGCTTGTAGCATTTTGGTTTTGGTCCTGCGTTTCTTTTCCCTCCTGGGGCTGTCGTAGGATTGGCTTGTGGAGGTTGTAGAGGCACTTGGGGCCGTTCCTGGGTCTGGCGCCTTGGTTTCTGCTGCTTGCTTTCGGTATCGATGTTCCTTCTGTACCGTTTCACAGGCTGTCTCGTGTGTTGTTTCATCTCCGGCCTGCTTATGCACTGCCTGTGCCGTCCTGGTCTTTGGACGGGGTGCTCTCCTGTTTTTCTTCTCCTTGGTTGTTGTGGCTCCTTCGGTTCAGGTTTGCTTTGCTTCGGCTCTTTTTATGTTGGCATTGGCCTCTGGGGGTCATGTGGCAGAGCTTCATGCTCTTTTCAGGGGCAGTGGTTTTTGGCTCATATGGTCGTGGTCATAGGTTTCTTCGTCTGCAGGCGTTCTCCCTTTTTCTGGCGCGTGATGTGCCTGCTGCTTCCGGAGAGGTCCTTTGGTTGTTGTCTCGACTGCGTGTTGAGGAGTGGTGCACCAACCGCCTCCCGGGTATGTCCCCTTGTTTTCTTAGGTAGTCTTTGGTGAAGTAGCTCTAGGGAGCCGTAGGGGCTCCCCCCAGAAAACCAGCGTTGAATGTAATGAAATGCCATTTTCTGGGTGAGTCCCGGAGGCTCCCTGGCACCCTCCCGCCCTCCGGTCGGCGATTTTTCGTGGTTTTGGTATCCAGCCTCAGAACTGGGGGCGGGGATCGCCGGCGTGGGGGTCTGGGGCTCCCCCCTTCCCCTCCCGGGGAGGGGAAAGCTGCGCAGACATGCAGCGCGGCTCGTGTGACGTCATGCTTGTTCGTTTTCTGGGGGAGTTCTGTCCACTCGTTTGTCAATTTTTGTTGTTAACCAGAATAGGGGTTTGTTTTGTGGCGCTTACCTTTCTGGGTGCCTGTTCTGGTCAATGGCAGATATAGAATGCTCCAAATCACATGTGCAATTCTATGGGCCATTGCTCCCCGTGCCTCTCTGAGGGGGCCAGGTTTTGGCTCGTGGTCCCCGGTAGGCCTAGAACTCCACCCACATCGACTGATGCAAAATAGTTAGGGTATCCATATCAGCCATGGATAGCTCTGGGGAGCCTCCTGGAGTCACCCAGAAAATGGCGTTTCATTATATTCAACGCTGGTTTTTTCCAATATTTTGACTATTACACTTAATATCCCTCCATAATATCTAGTGCCTGCTACCCTGTGACGTCACAGATTCACGGCACAGTTTTGATTTGTCATGAGGCTGGAGTGTTCATTCTGTGGCTTTATTGGACATATCTGCACAGGGATGGAGGGAAGGAGGGATATATGGATGGAAGGATGGAGGAGGGAAGGATGGATGGAGGAATGGATGGATGGAGAGAGGGATGGGTGGAGGGAGGGAGGGAGGGATGGATGGAGGGAGGGAGGGAGGGATGGATGGGTGTTGAGTTGAACTACGTGACCAGTGAAGCAGAGAAAGAGTGTGTATGTAATATTACGTTTGTATATATGTTTGTTTAGTAATATTATTAGGATAATAAAAAGTTATAAAAATATTTGTATCATGAATGCTTTATTGTATTAGATGGAGATTCTCCAGGCTATCTACTGAGCGACATCCCAGAAGGGGATCTTGGTGGGGGGGGAGGCAGGAAGTGAGGGTGTGTACTATAAAAAATACTTATTTTAGAACTGATTTATTAATTTTATTATTTCGAAGCCGTAGGTCACTGAACTGTGGCAACGAAATCAAACAAAACCCGCACGGTGTTGTGTGCACACGGATTAGACCCGTCCACTCACGCTGGAGTTGTGCCACCAATAACATCTCAAATAGCGGATGTCTATCATATTACAGGATATTTTTGGTAATAATTTAAAATTCATTAATCTGATTAATTACAGTATTAATCTGAAACTTTCAGTCATGGGTCATTGAACTATGATGACACAGACGAAAGTGAGTGAAACCTCACTGTAAAGTGAGGTTTACTGTACAGTATTCCCATATCTGTCCACCCTCACTCATCTTGTTTCATCACAGAAAATGTATATAAAAAGATTTCAACACTTTAGCTAGCTATTCACGCTTCAGCCTTTAAATTAATTTGCAAAGATACGTGTGCCACAAATCAGTGAACGAAAATCATGGAAACACTCTCGTTCACTTGTGTGGACCACTCTGGCTGGTGTTTGGTTAATATGGTTCACTTGTTGTGTGGACCTCTCTGGCTGGTGTTTGGTTCATATGGTTCACTTGTTGTGTAGACCACTTGTGTGATCCAACTTGTCATATGTAGGAATTATTAATTGTAACCTGTGATAGAATGTGAAAGTTTTCCACCACTCTATGAACTGTCCCAACATCGTAAACTTGTGGACCACTTGTGGACCACTTGTGTGGTCCACTTATGTGATCTAACTTCTCATATGAGGGAATTATTAATTGTAACCTGTGATAGAATGCGAAAGTTTTCCACCACTCTGTGAACTCTGTCCCGACATTGCAAGCAAATCCGCACATCCCCTGCTTCGGCGAACCAGGTGAGTAAATCCAGCCTGAAAAGTGTGCGCCCTAGCCAGAGATTCGTTGAATCGGGGTATGTTGAATCGAGGTTGTACTAATTACATAACAGCCTGGATAGCTCTGGAGAGCCTCCGGGACTCGCCTAGAAAATGGAGTTTCTTTATATTCATTGCTGGTTGATTTCTGTGAACTCTCCAGTTGTCTGTAAAGCTTCGCTGACTTTCTGAATGCTTTTCAGGTGGGGTGGCGAATTGTTACTCACTCTGTCTTTGTGAAGGGGTGGCCAGGTTTTGGCTCTGATCCCCTCTAGGCTACACTGAACTCTTGCAACTGATATGACCCATTAGATAGAGCAATCTTGGCAAGATAGCTTCAGGGAGCCACTGGAGCTCTTACTGAAATAAGCATTTCATTACATTCAATGCTGTTTTTTTCAGGAAAGATATAAAAAACCTAAAAGAAGGTGAAGAAGAGAAAACTAAGGCTTATTGTGCCCTTTGTGTTTCACGCAAAGGATATAATCCTGCTATACTAGAAAGATTAACAACTGTGCCAGAGCTTACCCTCCAGCAGAAGACACCACTTCGAGTTCTCCACAGACGCCCACTTGCCACCAGACCCAGAGTTATCCATAGCATGAAAGCCTCACCCATTGATGATAATTTTTTTAAGGTTGGTATTTAACTTTCTTTATTGTAGTCCAAAGTTATTATAAGAAGAAAGAGCTAAGCCTTTATGATTGTATAGCATAAAATCAAGGTTCAGGTGATTCAAAGATCCTAAATACCACTTGGGAGGCCAATATAGGATTAGAGACATAAGTTTACCCATGTTTAAAGTGGTCTGATTCAGTGAGGGCTTCATAAAGAGTGAGTGTAAAGGAACAGTTGGTAAGAAAAGTTTCTGATAATCCGGAAAATCAGGACATGCAACCAGGATATGGAAGAATAAAAATGGAACACAGTAAAGGGCATATGTCTTTCCATGAAATGCTCTGGAGTTAACTGTGTGGGGGTGGTATGTAACTCAGCCGTTAATGTTTCCCACTTCCACAACACAATCACAATCACAACAAGTGATTGCAACACCAGTATGACCGGGGAACTTGGATGGGAAATATGATGGGAACTTGGCAAATGCTTTATGGATAATATGTGAATGTGCCGGTTGATCGAGGCATTTGTACAGGTGTAAATAATCAGTGGCAGTAGGTATCAGTTATGACATCAAAATATTATATCCACTTAGGTGGGCCAAACAGATCATGAACATTAGGAGTGGTAGAGGAAGTGGTGCTGGTTCAAGTGCATTCATGATGCCATGTTTTCCCAGGTGAAATTGTATTAATTAGAGATGGAGGTACTCAAGGTAGCAATTCAGTCACCACTGGGGACATGAGAGACATTCCTGCCACGAAAGTGGTCAATGTATGGAGAGAATCGGAAGGATTCTGGAGAGAATCGGAGTCAATTATGGCAGTGGATCTGGGCTCAACACAGCCAGAGCAGCAGAGTCCAGTTTCCATCACAGTCTGATTCTGGGTCCTGGTTGCCCACCCTATGAGTCTGAGAGGGAGAAGGGATATTGAGAAGTTACCAAAAATACCTTTTCAACACAAACTTAAATTGAACTTCAATGCCCTGCCCAGCCTTCATGGAACACTGGGAGGTACAAGCACATTGGCAATCTCAGGGGGTAACACTGAATGTATGTGCAGGGGTAACCACTGAAGGGTCTGAATAGGTACTGATAGGAATACCAACCCTGTCATGCCCACTTGACCCGATGTTTAACAAGCCATTGTAGCCAGATGCGCCGATTGATTCAGGTGGCCCTTGCCGAACCTCCCATTTTATTCCTATTCTCACCCCCCCCCCCCCTTCCCCAGTGAACTGTGTTGCTCCCCAGGAGCTGCAGCCATTGCATAGGCTCAACGACCAGTTGAAGAAACAATGAGTAATATGTGGGTCTACATGCATGACGAAGGCACAGGTGGCCAAGCCACTTTGGGTACACCACCACAGGTTGGGGTTTGAAATGAATGATAAATAATAATCTTAGAATGTTATAAGGTTGTATATCCTTCTTTTAGTTTTTCAGAGTGTACAATTAATGAAGTTTTGACATTTAGTTTGATTACAAAAATGACCTATAATTAACGTGTTATAGCTTCATCTAACAACACAAGCTGGAACTTACATCAAGGAATTTGTCCATGGTGACTTTGGGCGCACATCTCCTGACCTGGGATCTATTTTAGGTCTTGAAGTTGATATAGTTGCTTTGGATGTTGAGGTAAGAAACAATAATATTACATGAAATTCTTTTGTGTGTTATATATTGTACATTGATTTCTTTGTAAATGTTTAGTATTTAATCTAGTTTGAATATGGCATTAACCCTTAAACTGCGCAACACGTCATATGTTGTGTTGAGGGGATATAAATTATGAATTAATTCAACCTGTCCTCCAAAATTGATGGTACATTACCTGTGGTATATATCAAATATATATAATATATAATATATATATATATATATATATATATATATATATATATATATATATATATATATATATATATATATATATATATATATATATATATATGTGGTATATGTAAAGTGGTATATATCAAATATGGACTGTTACTTTCCCCTAAAAAAATCCATGTTTTGTAATATTAATTCTGTACAGGACCTGAGAAAGATGATGATAATCAAGCCTAACCTCTCATAGGTCTAAGGGTACATAATTAGGTGTAAGATAAGTTAAGTTGTTTGTTGTTAATGAGTTTTTGTTAGTTCCTTTAGTATGTCAATAGTATAAAACAAGAACTTTTCTGTGGGGGAGCCCTGTCGGTTCCCTGGAGCAATGATATTACCTATATTAGTCTGGGGCTTCAGTCTCATGGAGTTCGAGCCTACCGGGGACCACGACCCAGAACCTGGTCCCCTCAGAGAGGCGCAGGGAACAATGGCCTAATAAACTTCCTTGTATAAGAGTAGTCATGTCTGCCATCGACCAGGGTTAGACTCCCAGAAAGGTGGCATCCCAAAATAGACACCAACTGGTAGGAAAATTGCAACCGGAGACTGGACAGAGGCTAAAAACTCCTCCAAGGAAAACAAGATAACAAACAACACGTCATCACACCTTGCACCGTTCGTTCTCATCAACACCCCACCCCCCAGGGGAAGGGGAAGGGGACCCCTGGCCCACCGAGCCAGCCCCTGGACCGCTAGTTCGTCAACTGAAGCCAGCTGGGGCGGTTGTCTTCTCTGGTCAGAATTGCCTTCCAGGATTTTCACCCGTGTGCTGGTACCCACTGTGTGTTGGTGCGGTGGCCAGGAGTCCAGTACCCAAGGCTGCATGTGCTTAGGGCTCCCTTCCCTAAACACCCTGTAAGTACACCCCCCCTTCCCCCCCAGGTTTCAGGGTTCTCTTCCCTGGGATCTTCAGGTTCCCACTCCTGTAGAGGTAGCGGTTGCTTGGCTTCTGCCTTGCCCTTGGGGTCAGCTTAGGTCTTGGTGCTTTCATTTGGTCCTGGCTAGGGAGTGGTTGTTGCTGGTTGGGGCGCACTGGGCTACACAGTTTGCATAACTGCAGCAACTGTCTCTCTTTCTGGCCAGCTGTGTTGTGGCGTTTCCTAGAGGTTCTTTTCCTCCATTTAGTTCCTTTATTGCCTGTTGGGAGGCTGCCAGTGTTCTTATTAGGTATTCACCTAGTTGTATTCTCCTAGTTGTGCTTGCGTGGGGTTGAGCTCTGCTCTTTCAACCCACCTTTCGACTGTCAATCAATCAACTGTTACTAACTACAGGGGAACCTCGGTTTTAGAGTTTAATCCATTCCTGGAGACGGCTCGTAACCCGAAGCTAATTTCCCAATTAGAAATACAGTAATAGGAAATGAATTAATCCATTCCTGACTACTCAAAAACCTCACTTCAAACTAAATTTTATACCTAATTCATCGAAATCTACACTTCAAAAGTATGTTCAAGTTATTACTTACCCTTGCTGATGACTGCTGTTGGCGTATGGAAGATGGTGAGGAGAGGTGTTACTGTTTGGAAGGGGAGTCCCCTTCCATTATAACATCAGGCAGTGAGGACTTCACTGGTGTGCACTCTGGCACATTTTGCCTGCATACCACTAGGACTTGCTTCTCTTTCTAAGAATCTGTCTAAAGACACTTGTTTTTCCCTACATTTTAACACTTGTCTGTAGTAAGACACCACATTGTCATTTGAAAGGTCAATGCAACGGCCTGCTACAGCTTTATCTGGGTGAGTTTTTTCAACAAAACTTTGTAGTTCTTCCCATACTTTCTTAATGAAGAAGAGACATCCTCTACTGCCTCTACTCACAACTATTTTCTTAGGTTGAACCTTACCACTGGCTTTCTTGGGAGTCATGCCAAGATATATAATAACAAATTTTATGCTCAAATAGCAAAAAAATCCGAAAAGAAACAGTAAATCCTTCTGAAGAATTCGGGCGGGATAGTCACTGGGCTCGAGGCAATGGTAAACTGAGCGTCGATTGCTGTGCCACCACACGCTAGGTCGGCCTGTACGCATATCAACACCCTCGTATCCTGAGGCAACGCTCATATCCTGATACAAATTTTCCGAGCAAATCCTGATCGTAACCTGAAAAACTCGTAACCAGAGGCGCTCATAAGCCGAGGTACTACTGTACTAACTAAAGCTGTCCACACATCCACCGGAGTCCCTACCTAGGGGCGCCAGTGATACCTAGGCTCAGTAGGGCGATCCTCCTCTGGGCTCCTGTGGTTGCTCCCTTCACAGAGGCCAGTTTGTCCGGTTAACATGCTGGGTTCAACTGGCTTTAGTAGCACCAGTGCCTGGGCTTCCCATAGGGAGACATTCCCCTATGGGGCTTGGTTGACTAATGGATGTGTCCTCTGAGTACCATCTCGCCTTGTGCAAGTTGAAAGTTGCTAGTTGCCTTTGTTTCAGTGTGACGATCACCTGTTTTGCCTTCAGCATGCTGCTTGTTGGGTTGACGACATCTCCGACCCAGAGTCTTTTGAGATTTGTTCTCCGCTTGTTCACCAATTTACCCACTCTAGCTGCAGTTAGGGGTCAAGCAGCTTGCACGTTACATGCTAGATTTAGGTTGCTGCAACACACTCTGTTAGTCACCCGCTCGAATGCCCCGAAGCTGCCCTGTTTTGGTTTTAGAGACCCATACTTGGGGGCGTTGGTCGCTTTGACCTTGGTTCAGTCCGCCCCTTCATCCTCTCACACCCGAAGGTATGTCAGGTGCATCATGTGTTGTGTCCGGTTGCTGCTTTAAGCCGTTACCTGCATGCCTCAGTTTCTGTGTCCGGGGAAGTGCTGTGGTTTGACCCTGTATCCCTCGTTCCCTGTTCCAGGACTCGGGTCACTCAGGTCATCCGGGAAAAGAGGGGGGGGGGATGAAATCGTGGGAATGAGCAACGTGCAGTATGGTGATGTGTTGCTTGTTATCTTGTAGTAGTAGTTTTTAGCCTCTGTTTGGTCTCCAGTTGCAATTTTCCTACCACTTGAAGTCTGTTTGGGGCGCCTACCTTTCTGGGTGTCTAACCCTGGTCAATGGCAGACATGACTACTCCTATTCAAAGGAGTTTCATAGGCCACTGCTCCCTGTGCCTCTCTGAGGTGACCAGGTTCTGGCTCGTGGTGCCCTGTAGGCTCGAACTCCGTGAGACTGAAGCCCCAGGCTTATATAGCTAATATCAGTCCAATAGCTCCAGGGAGCCTCCAGGGGCTCTAGCTAGAAAATGGCATTTCATTACATTCAACACTGGTTTTTAGGTACAACAGTCTATATTATATACATACCCACAGTCACTATAGGTACTGTCATTTCTGGTGAGTGGCTGGATATGTATTTGTATATCAAGGTATATAAATGATGATGCTTTATCTTCTGTTACAGAATGTTGCTCTGGATTGGCCACCAAGCTGTGATAAATGACATTAAAGTAATATATGAAATGGAATAAAATAAAAAATTCTCTACGCTTGTTTAACTGGAACCTGCAGGCTGAATGTCTTAATTTAATATGCTTTTCTTGGTAGTTCCTTGGTGGTTCTCTGAATGTTTCTCGCTGAGATTGCTACCACCTACTTGGTAACATGTCACAGGAGTAATGTTTGCCATTCCAGGGACCAGAGCCATAACCTGACCCCTTCATGGAGGCACTGGATGTGAGTGACAATCCGCCACCACTCTGGGAGAGCATCCAGAAAATCACTGAAGCTGTACATCTACAAGCTTTCTAGAAAACAAAGCCTTGAAATTACCGAACAACTCCACAAATGATCCAAATGAAACAATTGGTTCACGCAAAACTTGTTGAACCTTATTATTCCTGATAGCCCTCACCAAGCAGCCTGGCCCACAGCTCCACAGCTGAATTCTGTGGGTCAGTTCTGTTACTGATGTGGTTAAAGCAACAACCTTTAGTAGTCCGGATTGCCAGCTTTCATGGCGAGCCCTTCTGCTTTCAGCTAATTGCTAGCCATCCTTTGGACTATGTGCTGAGAGGACCTTTTGCTTGTACTTAATTCTCATATTTTAGTGTTTGCTTCACCTGCTTGATTTATATCCTGCTTTGTTGTGAGGACTTTGCTTCTTTTGGGCTTTGAGCTGCATGCACTTAGGGTTTACTTTCCTGGGTGCTCGTTAGTGCTGCCCCAGTACTGAAAGAATTGCTTCTTTGGTGTGGTCAGGAATTTGCCTAAGAGGTCAGGCCACTGGAGAGGAGCACCTCATCTTGGGCTGTTCAGTGTCTTTGACTTCTATTTGTGCCCTTAGTTGGGGGGGCATTCTGATTAGTTGTGCTTGGAGTTCACACACTTGCTTATATAGCACTTGTCCTGCAGATGCCTTTTGTACCCACATAGCTTTTGGCTGCGTTTGGCGAGTGTTCTTTCAACGAAAGTCCCCAGTGCCTGGGAATCCTGCTTGGCTAGTTATCTTTTAGGCCATGGTAATTCCCCTATAGGTCTCAGTTGTGGTTCATCATGAATCGGTGTGTTGAAGTCGTGCTCACTATATGTGAGCTTGAAGGGTGCTCATCATCTTCATCATCTCATCATCTTCAGGTGCTTCAGGACGACGATCATTCTCTCTCTGCTTCCGCCATGCTGCCTGTTTCCAAACAGACCAAACAGACTTCTATTCAGACTATCCTATTTAGCCTATCCTGTGGAGGTGCTTATCGAGTTCTCTCTTGAAAAGTGAGAGGTCCTGGCAAGGGTTCTGCTGTATCTCTGTATGACTGGCGAGAGGTGAGTACCATCTTTATTGTATTCTTGAGCGGAGATCCTTATTCTCCACTTGAGGGATGTGGGCCAGTAATTATCTAAAGAAGGCACCATGATGCCTTCTTTATGAACTGCATCATGAAGAAGCCATGATGCAGTTCAGACAATAAGGCAGCTTTCCTTTAAGTGTCCATGACTTAAGCATGTTTTGGCAATATGTAATCTAGTCAGAGTCATTTCCCACCATCTATTATGGTAGTAGGTGGAAGGCCAAGGGCATAGGTTTTAAGAATGTAGTTTGTTACCTGTAATGCCATACCAGTGACTGTCAATGGTCACAAACTGAGGAATGAATGAATGGGTAGAAATATGAATAAGGAATGCCTTTTTGGGGAAACCAGGACAGGTGCGGATAGCCTCCTTAGCGCCAGTGTTTGCTCTGCATGTTCATATAAGGTAGCAGTAATGTGGCTGGGAACCCAGCAAAACTCGTCTGTCGTAAATTTGCTAGAGATTAGAAACGGCCAATACAGTGGTACCTCGGATTACGAGCCCCCTGGTTACGAGTTTTTCGGGTTACAAGCAGGATTTGCTCGGAAAATTTGTATCGGGATACGAGCGTTGCCTCAGGATACTAGGGTGTTGATACGCGTACAGGCCGACCAAGAGCGTGGTGGCATGGCGATCGCTGCTCAGTTTACCAGTGTCTCGCACCCAGTGACTATCCCGCCTCAATTCTTCACCAGGATTTACAGTGTTTTGTTGGATATTTGACCATTTGAACATAAAAGTTGTTATTATATATCTCGCAATAGGTCCAAAGAAAGCCAGTGGTAAGGTTCAACCTAAGAAAATAGTTGTGAGTAGATGTAGTAGAGGATGTCCCTTCCTCATTAAGAAAATGTGCGAAGTATGGGAAGAACTGCAAAGTTTTGTTGAAAAAACTCGCCCAGATAAAGCTGTAACTGGTCATTGCATTGACCTTTTAAATGACAATGTGATGTCTTACTACAGACAAGTGTTAAAATGTAGGGAAAAACAAGTGTCTTTAGACAGATTCTTAGTAAGACAACCAAGTCCAAGTGGTATGCAGGCAAAATGTGCCAGAGAGTGCACACCAGTGAAGTCCTCACTGCCTGATGTTATAATGGAAGGGGACTCCCCTTTCAAACCATAACACCTCTCCTCCTTCTCCCTCCTCACCATCTTCCATACGCCAACAGCAGTCATCAGCAAGGGTAAGTAATAACTTGAACATAGTTTTGTAGTGTAGATTTCAATGAATTAGGTATAAAATTTAGTTTGAAATGAGGTTTTTGAGTAGTCAGGAATGGATTAACTCATTTCCCATAATTTCTTACGGAGAAATTAGCTTCGGTTTACAAGTTTTCGGGTTACGAGCCGTCTCCAGGAACGGATTAAACTCTTAAACCGAGTTACCACTGTATTGTGTTTCGACCACCACAAGTTGCAAAGGGTTAAATGACTATAGCCATGAGTCATTGCGCGAGACAACGACAAAAGAACATTGGCAGTGGAAAAGCAGTAGACAAAGAGCATACAGGATTGCATAAAGTTGAACATGCTAGTCTCCAGGAATAGGTGGCACATATGGGTTTGGTAAAAAAACAATGGAGTAGCCAACACCATCGGCACACTTAGACCTATCTGTGAATGGTGCAATGGAGTGTGACTGCAAAGAAGTGTTCAAGGAAAAGGCATTTCATAACAGTTGGAAGAGTTGAGAAATATATCATAATGCCGTAGTGCTTGAATGAAGGTGAAGGAAAGATTTATACAGCATATTGAGAAAGTGAGAGAGAATAGTGTTGCGTGATCTGGAATAGAGCAGTAACTATTCTGGCAGGTGGTGTGCCAAACACACATTAATAAAAAAAAAAATCTGCTTGGTTCCTCTACTGTGTATCAATTGCAGGCAAAAACTAAGAGAATAAAACTTTAAGCATTTAATACAGTATTACAAAAATGACTTTAATTTTACACAAAATGATAAGTAACAATGAAAACAAAACCCCTTATCCACTTGGATTAAACACAATCAAAAAAGAAATATATACATGTGAAATTTACGTTAATAACAAAGGTGAAGGTAAAACTATATACAAAATGCTATGTGCGTCTACCGTCACCAGTGGGCGAGGATAGATGCGGAAGCAGTGAGCACCAGAAGGGTAATCTGGTGCGCTGGACACTGGCAAGCCTTTATATACGAGGTGTGACGTCACTTTGGCGCAAATTCTGGCGCTTTAGACTTGAAGCCAGCAAGTTAATGACTATTATGATGGTTTGTTTGGCATCGGGAGCGCTGGCTAGATGACAGGTGTGCTGTCTCTCGTGGAAGGTAGGGTGGAAAGGGGGAATGAGAGGCGTATCTAGACAATACATGTGGCACATGTTGTTGATGTTGGAGCGTGCAGATACGTTTTTTTTTTTTTTTTTTTTTTTTCAGGGATATTCCTGTGCGGGCCCTAAGCCTCTGGCTGGCCCACTAAGTATTGCTTGTTTCTGTTTTACTTGGGCGGAGTATGAGTACAGTATTTATTACTCGTATGGTCGCTTCAGTAAGATTTTGCCATATGTGTTTAACAACTTCTTCTGCTCTGTTGAATCTAAGTTGAAATCTTAATGGGTTTGTAACTGTGCACTGTGTTAGATAATGTTCCAGTGGTCTGTTGGGCATTTCTCCACAGTGCTGACATTTCCTCTCATCTTCTGGAACTTGTAAGCCTATTTCCCATGCACATGGGTATCCAAGCCTGATGCGATGTAAGTGTACTTCTGTTGCTCTACTGCTCCCTTTCATCAAACTAAGGGGTTCGTAGTTGGTTGAATTCTTGTACCAACCCGCAGATCCTTATGTTGCAACTGCTGTGTTGTGGTCACTGTACATCTTCTGCATTGCTCTGTTTCTAATTACTTTCTTAATCTGTGATAGATTCTGTGGTATGTAAATGTCTACATTTCCTCTCTTAGTTGCAAGTTTTGCAGCTTCGTCTGCAATGTCATTATCTATTATTCCCACATGACTTGGCACCCAGTTGATAAGTACCCGTCGGCCTTGTCGTTTGAGTGTTTGCATTAATGATATGACAATTGTGATCAGATGTATGTTATCACATATGTGTTCTTGTTGCAAGGTTTCAATGGCGGTTCTCGAATCTGTATGTATGATAACATGTTGGTGTTCAGCAAGAGCATGTTCCAAAGCCTTTTGAATGGCTAGATCTCTGTTTGTAAAGTCGAACACGCATTTGAGAGTCTCCAACTATTTACAGAGTTTCCTGCTTTAACTGCAGCTCCGGTTTCTTGTCCCTGCTGGTCTACTGATTCATCTGTGAAGTAAGTGAAGCTGTCGGATGCCATGTTTGCTTCTATATGCATCTGTGCAATGTTACATAGCAGATGAGGATTTGTCTGGCTCTTTTTTTTCCTTCAATAACCATAATCTTAGTCTGCTGGCGGAGATTCCCAAGGGGCTTGCATAATAAAGTCTGCATGTATTTCGTCGACACCCTTCTCAATGACTGTGTTTGTTATATCGAATGTATTGATGGTGTTTATCGCACAATGGGACCACCTGTTGCTATTGGAGGCTCGTCTGTCCAGAGTTAGTGCTCCAGTAATTATATCTTTAAGTGAACTGATTCTAGGTCTAGTCAATATCTTGGTCAGCATGCACGCAGCAATCCCTTTTACCCTTATTTCAATCGACATTAGCTTGGTTTCTAGTCTTAGGTTCAGTATTTTAGTCCATCTGGGAGCTCCTGTTATGATTCGCAATGCATCGTTTTGAATAACCTCAACATTTGCCCACTGACCAGGAGAAAGAGTGAGTAAGACAGGCGCTGCATAATCAACTAGGGAACAAACGGCTCCTAGACAAGGCCCTGTGATTGCTCTCATTATATTTAGTCGTGATTTTGCTTTCTCCTTTAAATATTGAATTTGCTTTTTTTTTTTTTTTTTTTTTGAGATATATACAAGAGTTGTTACATTCTTGTACAGCCACTAGTACGCGTAGCGTTTCGGGCAGGTCCCTGGAATACGATCCCCGCCGCGAAGAATCGTTTTTACAACCAAGTACCCATTTTACTGTTGAGTT
>WNGS01007182.1:2860954-2874238 GCA_020271785.1 Procambarus virginalis
TATGGATATCTTGAAGCTCCTTCGTTTCCGGACAGGAACCGACGATGCAGCAGGCGTTTCCTGCTGCATCCTCGGTTCACATTATATACATATATATATATATATACATATATATATATATATATATATATATATATATATATATATATATATATATATATATATGCCAACAAGCCTGAATGGTCCCCAGGACTAGATGCTATGCCCAAGATAACCATCCAGGTGCCGGCGGGGAAGTGGTTCATATAGCCTCGGCTATCACTTCCTTTTGTCCGGTCGTGATGGTCAAGTGGTTTAAGGTATCCCTGTACATACCAGTTGCGTTGCTCCTGGGAGTATGGGTTCGAGTCACTTCTGGGGTGTGAGTTTTCAGATATATATATATATATATATATATATATATATATATATATATATATATATATATATATATATATATATATATATATTAAATATGACCGAAAAAGTAAGATTAATAATTCTAACACGAATTTTCTCAATATTTCTTATGTTTCTTTTCACTGTTGATGGTAATTGAAAAATTAATTCTCCAAAATTCATTTTTATTTCTAGTCTGACGCGACACTTGAACGCGTTTCGTAATAACTTATTACATTTTCAAAGACTTTTAGTTTACACACACACAACTATAACCTGCAAACACTAAACAGAGTTCTTACTTATGCTATGATTTAAACATCTTTCATTTTATTTTAAACCCGCATTTTGGGTGAGGTGATATGTTACAACAGTTTTGGATGAGGTGACAAAACTTTCAACACAGGATAGAACACGAAACAATGGGTATTAATTGAAGGTAAGAATGGAAGTAACTGAAGAGGGCCTATTGGCCCATATTTCTTGATGCTTCTATATTGGTGCGGAGTCTTGAAGTGGGTAGAATATAGTTGCGTATTAATTGGCTGTTGATTGCTGGTGTTGACTTCTTGATGTGTAGTGCCTCGCAGATGTCAAGCCGCCTGCTATCGCTGTATCTATCGATGATTTCAGTGTTGTTTGCTAAGATTTCTCTGGTGATGGTCTGGTTGTGGGAAGAGATTATATGTTCCTTAATGGAGCCCTGTTGATTATGCATCGTTAATCGCCTGGAAAGAGATGTTGTTGTCTTGCCTATATACTGAGTTCTTTAAGGCTTACAGTCCCCAAGTGGGCATTTGAAGGCATAGACGACGCTGGTCTCTTTTAAAGGGTTCTGCTTTGTGTCTGGAGAGTTTCTCATGAGTAGGTTGGCCGTTTTTTTTGTTTTATAGTAAATCGTCAGTTGTATCTTCTGATTTTTGACTGTAGGGATAACGTTCCTATCAACACTATCTTTCAGGACCCTTTCCTCCGTTTTGTGAGCTGTGGAAAAGAAGTTCCTGTAAAATAGTCTAATAGGGGGTATAGGTGTTGTGTTAGTTGACTCTTCAGAGGTTGCATGGCGTTTCACCTTCCTTCTTATGATGTCTTTAACGAAACCATTGGAGAAGTCGTTGTTAACTAGGACCTGCCTTACCCTACAGAGTTCTTCATCGACTTGCTTCCATCCTGAGCTGTGTTTGAGAGCACGGTCGACATAAGCGTTAACAACACTCCTCTTGTACCTGTCTGGGCAGTCACTGTTGGCATTTAGGCACATTCCTATGTTTGTTTCCTTAGTGTAGACTGCAGTGTGGAAACCTCCGCTCCTTTCCATGACTGTTACATCTAGAAAGGGCAGATTCCCAACCTTCTCCATCTCTTAAGTGAAACGCAACACAGAATTCCGCTCAAATGCCTCCTTCAGCTCCTGCAGATATCCGACATCAGGTACCTATGTAAAAATGTACACAGGTACCTGATGTCAGACATCTGCAGGAGCTGAAGGAGGCATTTGAGCAGAATTCTGTGTTGCATTTCACTTATGAGATGGAGAAGGTTGGGAAGCTGCCCTTTCTAGATGTAACAGTCATGGAAAGGAGCGGAGGTTTCCACACTGCAGTCTACACTAAGGAAACAAACATAGGAATGTGCCTAAATGCCAACAGTGACTGCCCAGACAGGTACAAGAGGAGTGTTGTTAACGCTTATGTCGACCGTGCTCTCAGCCACAGCTCAGGATGGAAGCAAGTCGATGAAGAACTCTGTAGGGTAAGGCAGGTCCTAGTCAACAACGGCTTCTCCAATGGTTTCGTTGAAGACATCATAAGAAGGTGAAACGCCATGCAACCTCTGAAGAGACAACTAACACAACACCTGTACCCCCTATTAGACTATTTTACAGGAACTTCTTTTCCACAGCTCATAAAATGGAGGAAAGGGTCCTGAGAGGTATTGTTAATAGAAACGTTATCCCTACAGACAAAAATCAGAAGATACAATTGACGATTTACTATGAAACCAAGAAAACCGCCAACCAACTCATGAGAAACTCTCCAGACACAAAGCAGAACGCTTTGAAAGAGACCAATGTCGTCTATGCCTTCAAATGCCCACTTGGGGACTGTAAGCCTCAAAGAACTCAGTATATAGGCAAGACAACAACATCTCTTTCCATGCGATTAACGATGCATAAGCAACAGGGCTCCATTAAGGAACATATAATCTCTTCCCACAACCAGACCATCACCAGAGAAGTCTTAACAAACAACACTGAAATCATCGATAGATACAGCGATAGCAGGCGGCTTGACATCTGCGAGGCACTACACATCAAGAAGTCAACACAAGCAATCAACAGCCAATTAATGCACAACTATATTCTACCCACTTCAAGACTCCGCACCAATATAGAAGCATCAAGAAATATGGGCCAATAGGCCCTCTGCAGTTACTTCCATTCTTCCCCTTTAACTTTACCCAAAATATTACCCCATATTTCGTGTTCTATCCTGTGTTGAAAGTTTGTTTTCACCTCATCCAAAACTGTTGTAACATATAACCTCACCAAAATGCAGGTATATAAAATGAAAAGCCGTTTGAATTATAGCATAGTAAGAAATCTGTTTAGTGTTTGCAGGTTATAGTTGTGTATGTGTAAACTAAAGTCTTTGAAAATGTAATAAGTTATTACGAAACGCGTTCAAGTGTCGCGTCAGACTAGAAATAAAAATGAATTTTGGAGAACTGATTTTTCAATTACCATCGACAGTGAAAAGGAGCATAAGAAATATTGAGAAAATTCGTGTTAGAATTATTAATCTTACTTTTTCGGTCATATTTAATAATGTCTACAGGAAAGACTGCTACCAAAATATACTAATATATATATATATATATATTATTAAATATGACCGAAAAAGTAAGATTAATAATTGATAGATACAGCGACAACAGGCGGCTTGACATCTGCGAGGCACTACACATCAAGAAGTCAACACCAGCAATCAACAGCCAATTAACGCACAACTATATTCTACCCACTTCAAGACTCCGCTCCAATATAGAAACATCAAGAAATACGGGCCAATAGGCCTTCTGCAGTTACAGATCTATTCTTCCCTTTAGCTTATACCCATTGTTTCGTGTTCTGTGTTTGTTCTCACCTCACCCCAAACCATTGTAACATGTCACCTCACCCAAATGCAGGTATAAAAAAGAAAAGCTGTTTAAACTCTGTTCAGTTATAGTTGTTCTGTGTGTGTGTAACTAAAGTCTTTGAAAATGTAATAAGTTTTACGAAACGCGCTCAAGTGTCGCGTCAGACTAAGAAATAAAGAATGAATTTTGGTGAATTGATTTTTCATTTACCGTCATCAGTAAAAACAAACATAAGGAAAATTGAGAAAATTCGTGTTAGAATTATTAATCTTACTTTTTCGGTCATATTTAATAACATATGTCTACAGGAAAGACTGCTACCAAAATATACTAATATATATATATATATATATATATATATATATATATATATATATATGCTTCAGCCTACAGTTTAGACCTATTGTCTTGTGTATGAGCCTCTATGCTGTATGACAGTGAACACCAGCATTATCCTCACTTTAATAAGACCTTATTGAATTCCTCAGATTAAGCAAGATTGTAATTAATTTTTGTCAATAATGTTAATAATAAATTTATTGGCGGATACTAAACGTATCCTCACACTGCCTTTTTTTTTCTAGAATTTCCCTAGTTTCTTTGTCGTCCTCCGTATATGAGCCTTGTCATATATGGAGGACTCTGTATTTTTTCTTCAGCATTAGGTCCAATAATGATAAAAGTTTTGGATTTCCATTTCAAGAAATATTTGCGACTTTTCTTTATCTTTTACCTGGAACATACCTGGAGAGGGTTTCGAGAGGTCGTCGACTCTCCGAGCCCGGGCTGAGGCCAGGCTCGACTCGTAATAACTTGGTCCAACAGGCTGTTGCTTAGAGCGGCCCGCAGGCCTCCCTACCCACTTCAGTATCTTTCGCTCCAGTATGTTGTTATTCTACTGTGCAAATTTGGGACCAGACCCTCCAGTATCTTCCAAATATAGATTATTTGCTACCTATTGATACCTTAAAACCCTATTATTTGATAGGGAGTCGGTCGGCCGAGCGAACAGCGCGCTGGACACGTGATCCTGTGGTCCCGGGTTCGATCCCGGGCGCCGACGTGAAACAATGGGCAGAATTTCTTTCGCCCTATGCCCCCGTTACCTAGCAGTAAAATAGGTACCTGGGAGTTTGTCAGCTGTCACGGGCTGCTTCCTGGGGGTGGAGGCCTGGTCGAGGACCGGGCCGCGGGGACATTAAAGCCCCGAAATTATCTCAAGATAACCTTTTGAGATTATCTTGAGATGATTTCGGGACTTAGCGTCCCCGCGGCCCGGTCCTCGACCAGGCCTCCTTTTTGTTACACACCCCCAGGAAGCAGCAGCCCGTAGCAGCTGTCTAACTCCCAGGTACCTATTTACTGCTAGGTAACAGGGGCATCAGGGTGAAACATTTTGCCCATTTGTCTCCGCCTGCACCGGGGATCGAACCCGGAACCTTAGGACTACGAATCCGAAGCGCTGTCCGCTCAGCTGTCAGGCGCTCTTTAAGCTGGTCCCCCCCTTTTTTTAGGGGGGGGGGCATTCCGCAAAGGAGCGAGTGTTTCAGACACAATTAGTCCAACCACTCGGGCTGGACGGTAGAGCGACGGTCTCGCTTCATACAGGTCGGCGTTCAATCCCCCGACCGTCCACAAGTGGTTGGGCACCATTCCTTCCCACCGTCCCATCCCAAATCCTTATCCTGACCCCTTCCCAGTGCTATATAGCCGTCATGGCTTGGCGCTTTCCCCTAATAATACCCACCTCTCCATCTTAGACTGGGCAGGTTGAGGTCTGCCAGGTATGTAATATCTGGGTTTGAGAAGTTATCAAGGGTCTGTTTTCTCAATCTGTTTTTGTGCATTCCTCAACCGATGCATCTGGCGGTTTATTTATAAGAATAATACCTATGTTTATTTGTAGAGATAGGGAGGTTCAACTCAATGTGACCCATTTCCCCTATCACTATACATCACCTCGTGTATAGGTCTATATAGGTCATCTATACATCTATATAGATTAAATTCTGGTATCCAGATCTCTCTGTCCAAGAATTCCGCTGCATGGGTTTCTGTGAACGCTCCGAGCATGTACGTCTGTGAGGTGGCACTCATGAAGGCCACTGGCTTTGGGGCTTCTCTTTCAAGCTTTTTGCCACCATCTTTAGTGCAAAGATGAACGAGGTTAGTCTGATGTATTTTGATTGAAAGATTGAATAGAGCGCGCGGAGAGGAGGGGTGGGAGGTAGGCACTCGGATCAGACTACAGCACCAAGCCTGGGAGGGTGTGGAACACCATCGAAATGTTAGAGGACCCAATGTTAGAAAGATTACTCCAAGACGAGACGCCCCGCTCCCACAGCTGGTGGCCCAAGATGAGACGCCCCACTCCCACAGCTGGTGGCCCAAGATGAGACGCCACGCTCCCACAGCTGGTGGCCCAAGATGAGACGCCCCACTCCCACAGCTGGTGGCCCAAGATGAGACGCCCCGCTCCCACAGCTGGTGGCCCAAGATGAGACGCCCCGCTCCCACAGCTGGTGGCCCAAGATGAGACGCCCCGCTCCCACAGCTGGTGGCCAAGATGAGACGCCACGCTCCCACAGCTGGTGGCCCAAGATGAGACGCCCACTCCACAGCTGGTGGCCCAGATAAGACGCCCCACTCCCACAGCTGGTGGCCCAAGATGAGACGCCCCGCTCCCACAGCTGGTGGCCCAAGATGAGACGCCCCGCTCCCACAGCTGGTGGCCCAAGATGAGACGCCCCACTCCCACAGCTGGTGGCCCAAGATGAGACGCCCCACTCCCACAGCTGGTGGCCCAAGATGAGACGCCACACTCCCACAGCTGGTGGCCCAAGATGAGACGCCCCGCTTCCACAGCTGGTGGCCCAAGATGAGACGCCCCACTCCCACAGCTGGTGGCCCAAGATGAGACGCCCCGTTCCCACAGCTGGTGGCCCAAGATGAGACGCCCCCTCCCACAGCTGGTGGCCCAAGATGAGACGCCCGTTCCCACAGCTGGTGGCCCAAGATGAGACGCCCCGCTCCCACAGTGGTGACCCAAGATCAGACGCTC
Source organism: Procambarus virginalis (assembly GCA_020271785.1). NCBI lineage: Eukaryota > Metazoa > Arthropoda > Malacostraca > Decapoda > Cambaridae > Procambarus > Procambarus virginalis. The sequence continues at coordinate 2,867,535 of WNGS01007182.1, forward strand.
CACTCCCACAGCTGGTGGCCCAAGATGAGACGCCCGCTCCCACAGCTGGTGGCCCAAGATGAGACGCCCCACTCCCACAGCTGGTGGCCCAAGATGAGACGCCCACTCCCACAGCTGGTGGCCCAAGATGAGACGCCCCACTCCTACAGCTGGTGGCCCAAGATGAGACGCCCCACTCCCACAGCTGGTGGCCCAAGATGAGACGCCCCACACCCACAGCTGGTGGCCCAAGATGAGACGCCCCACTCCTACAGCTGTGGCCCAAGATGAGACGCCCCACACCCACAGCTGGTGGCCCAAGAGCCGCGATATACTAGACAATAACCCAGCCCCACAGTACATAATCCACAGACGAAATGTAATATATAACCTTAAACAGAACAACATGTGTGACAAACATCGATGTGTATATGAATGTTGAACATAAATCATCCATAGACATCCATATATGATGAAACACATGCGAAGAACCTCTCACACACTCACAGCTCGCTGACAAGAGAGAGCAAGCTTAGCTTAGCTGCCAACACCCACACATCGTGTCAGCAAGGCGGACAGCCTGTCTGCTTTCAGAAATTTAATTGTATTTCCAATTTCCAAACTTCCCTTCACCTGTCCCTCTCCATCCTCTTTACTCAAAAAATTAATAGTATATAATTATAATGGAGATGGTTTCTAGAGTCATTCAACTTCCCGACCTATGAGTGTGTGTGGTAACAACCAGAGGGTGAGTGTAAGTGTGTGTGTGGTAACAACCAGAGGGTGAGTGTAAGTGTGTGTGGTAACAACCAGAGGGTGAGTGTAAGTGTGTGTGTGGTAACAACCAGAGGGTGAGTGTAAGTGTGTGTGTGGTAACAACCAGAGGGAGAGTGTAAGTGTGTGTGTGGTAACAACCAGAGGGTGAGTGTGTGTGTGGTAACAACCAGAGGGTGAGTGTAAGTGTGTGTGTGGTAACAACCAGAGGGTGAGTGTAAGTGTGTGTGGTAACAACCAGAGGGTGAGTGTAAGTGTGTGTGTGGTAACAACCAGAGGGTGAGTGTAAGTGTGTGTGTGGTAACAACCAGAGGGTGAGTGTAAGTGTGTGTGGTAACAACCAGAGGGTGAGTGTAAGTGTGTGTGTGGTAACAACCAGAGGGTGAGTGTAAGTGTGTGTGTGGTAACCAGAGGGTGAGTGTAAGTGTGTGAGGTAACAACCAGAGGGTGAGTGTAAGTGTGTGTGTGGTAACCAGAGGGTGAGTGTAAGTGTGTGTGGTAACAACCAGAGGGTGAGTGTGTGTGTGTGGTAACAATCAGAGGGTGAGTGTAAGTGTGTGTGGTAACAACCAGAGGGTGAGTGTAAGTGTGTGTGGTAACAACCTTAGGGTGAGTGTAAGTGTGTGTGGTAACAACCAGAGGGTGAGTGTAAGTGTGTGTGGTAACAACCAGAGGGTGAGTGTAAGTGTGTGTGGTAACAACCAGAGGGTGAGTGTAAGTGTGTGTGGTAACAACCAGAGTGTAAGTGTGTGTGGTAACAACCAGAGAGTGTAAGTGTGTGTGGTAACAACCAGAGTGTAAGTGTGTGTGGTAACAACCAGAGAGTGTAAGTGTGTGTGGTAACAACCAGAGAGTGTAAGTGTGTGTGTGGTAACAACCAGAGAGTGTAAGTGTGTGTGGTAACAACCAGAGTGTAAGTGTGTGTGGTAACAACCAGAGAGTGTAAGTGTGTGTGGTAACAACCAGAGTGTAAGTGTGTGTGGTAACAACCAGAGAGTGTAAGTGTGTGTGGTAACAACCAGAGAGTGTAAGTGTGTGTGGTAACAGCCAGAGGGTGAGTGTAAGTGTATGTGTGGTAACAACCAGAGAGCAAGTCTAAGTGTACGTGTATGATAAAATAACAGAAGAGAAAGTTCAGCTCATGTTAAGACCAAAGCCAAAATCAAAAAGCTAGTCAGAGAGTCTGAAAGAGGATCAAATAGAGAAGTGAGATTAGCCAGAAGAACCAGGTGAGCCACCAGTCTCTTTACCACACACCCGAGACTCTATTTTTAGTCGAAGACCCACCCATGCCGAGGGCAGACATGGCCACGGTCGACGGGCCTCGCACAAGCACGCACCCGCCGCCAGGGTTCGAAATCCCCAGAGATGGGAGGGCCAAATACCAGGGGGTCAGATTCACGAAGCAGTTGCGCAAGCACTTACAAACCTGGGTTCCAGATTCACGAAGCAGTTACGCATGTATTTACGAACCTGGGGTCCAGAGTCACGAAGCAGTTACGCATGTATTTACGAACCTGGGTTCCAGATTCACGAAGCAGTTACGCATGTATGTACTTACCTGGGGCCAGATTCACGAAGGAGTTACGTATGTATTTACGAACCTGGGGCCAGATTCACGAAGCTGATGCACAAGTACTTACGAACCTGGTGCCAGATTCACGAAGCAGTTACGCATGTATTTACGAACCTGGTGCCAGATTAACGAAATAGTTACGCATTTACTCACGAACCTGGGTCAGATTCACGAAGCACTTAAGTACTGACAAACTTGGGGGCCAGATTCACGAAGCCGTTACGCATGAATTTACGAACCTGGGGCCAGATTCACGAAGCAGTTACGCAAGTACTCACGAACCTGGGTCAGATTCACGAAGCAGTTACGCAAGTGCTTACGAACCTGGAGGCCAGATTCGGGAAGCAGTTATTCAAGCACTTACGAACTTGGGGCCAGATTTACGAAGCATTTGCAAGTACTTACGAATCTGGAGCCAATTCACGAAGCAATTACGCAAGTACTTACGAACGTATACATCTTTCCTCAATCTTTGACGGCTTGGGTTACATTTATTAAACAGTTTACAAGCATGAAAACTTGCCAATCAACTGTTGTTATTGTTATAAACAGCCTCCTGGTGCTTCCGAGCTCATTAACTGTTTAATATTTGTAAACAAAGCCGCCAAAGATTGAGAAAAGATGGACAGGTTCGTAAGTGCTTGCGTAACTGCTTCCAGAATCTGACCCTAGGTTCGTAAGCGCTTGCGTAACTGCTTCGTGAATCTGACCCCTGCACCCGAGAGAGGGTGGACACGTCCATATCAGTGGGGGACGGTTTCGCTTCATGCAGGTCGGCGTTCAATCCCCCGACCGTCCACAAGTGGTTGGGCACCATTCCTTTCCCTCCGTCCCATCCCAAATCCTTATCCTGACCCCTTCCAAGTGCTATATAGTCGTAATGGCTTGGCGCTTTCCCTTGATAGTTCCATTCGCTTGATCTTCTTAGAAATATTTCCAAAACATCTTAGGACCCCTGAGAGCCATCTTATGGAATGTTACGAGGCTTCGAGTGCCATCTTGAAATGATGTACACAGCATATGTACGCTTTGGTGTACACTATGTACACCAAAGGTATGCTACTAAAGGTGGGGGTCTGGCGGCTGAGTGGACAGCGCTCGGGATTCGTAGTCCCGAGGTTCTGGGTTCGATCCCCGGCGGAGACGGAAACAAATGGGCAGTTTCTTTCAACTTGATGCCCCTGTTCACCTAGTATAGGTACCTGGAAGCTAGACAGCTGATACGGGCTGCTTCCTAGGGGGGAGGGGGTAACAAAAAGAAGGCCTGGTCGAGGACCGGGCCGCGGGGGCGCTAAGCCCGAAATCATCTCAAGATAACCTCAAGATAACCCGCAAGAGTGTTATCGAGGACAGGAAATTGTCACTCTGTCTCTTGCCCCCCCCCCCCTACTAGATCGAGCAGCTGACCTTTGCCGTACCAAAACAATTATGTCAGGGGACAGGAAGCCTGAGTGTATTCATACACGTTTTGGCCTTTTATCGACCCCCCCCCTCCTTAAAGACCGACTTACTCACCCCGCCCAGGATGCCCCACACCAAGCCTCGGAAATTGTGTGGGAAATTGGATGCCTCGGTTGAGAGGCGGGACCAAAGAGCCAGAGCTCAACCCCCGCAAGCACAACTAGGTGAGTACCAAGCTGACTAACTCCTGAGTACCTACTCACTGCTAAGTAAACGGAGGCATCAGGTGAAAGAAAACATCCCCAACCCTTTCTGTCCCGGCCGGGTATCAAACCCGGGATCCCCGATTATGAGTCGAGAATGTAGACTACTGCGCTACAGAATCCATTATGAAAAGGCTTCACATCACACAAATAAAACCTTAGCAACAAGGGAGCCGGTCGGCCGAGTGGACAGCACGCTGGACTTGTGATCCTGTGGTCCTGGGTTCGATCCCAGGCGCCGGCGAGAAACATTGGGCAGAGTTTCTTTCACCCTATGCCCCTGTTACCTAGCAGTAAAATAGGTACCTGGGTGTTAGTCAGCTGTCACGGGCTGCTTCCTGGGGGTGGAGGCCTGGTCGAGGACCGGGCCGCGGGACACTAAAGCCTCGAAATCATCTCAAGATAACCTCAAGATAACCATTCTTACAAGTCCCAAAAATTGCCAAAACTTGGCATCTACAAGAAGGTGTGTAGGAAGTTAAGAACAGGGCTAAGAACCGTGTCAGATTCACGAAGGAGTTACGCAAGCACTTACGAACCTGGGGCCAGATTCACGAAGGAGTTACGCAAGCACTTACGAACCTGGGGCCAGATTCACGAAGGAGTTACGCAAGCACTTACGAACCTGGGGCCAGATTCACGAAGCAGTTACGCAAGCACTTACGAACCTGGGGCCAGATTCACGAAGCAGTTACGCAAGCACTTACGAACCTGGGGCCAGATTCACGAAGCAGTTACGCAAGCACTTACGAACCTGTACATCTTTTCTCAATCTTTTCCGGCTTTGTTTACAAATATTAAACAGTTAATGAGCTTGGAAGCACCAGGAGGCTGTTTATAACAATAACAACAGTTGATTGGCAAGTTTTACTGCTTGTAAACTGTTTAATAAATGTAACCCAAGCCGTCAAAGATTGAGGAAAGATGCACACGTTCGTATGTACTTGTGTAACTGCTTCGTGAATCTGGCCCCAGCTTCCAAAGTGCTTGCGTAATTGCTTCGTGAATCTGGCCCAGCCCCAGGTTCGTAAGTACTTGCCTAACTGCTTCATGAATCTGGCCCAGCTTCCTAAGTGCTTGAATAACTGCTTCATGAATCTGGCCCAGCTTCCTAAGTGCTTACGTAACTGCTTCATGAATCTGGCCCCAGGTTCCTAAGTGCTTGCGTAACTGCTTCGTGAATCTGGCCCCAGCTTCCTAAGTGCTTGCGTAACTGCTTCATGAATCTGGCCCAAGCTTCCTAAGTGCTTACGTAACTGCTTCATGAATCTGGCCCCAGGTTCCAAAGTGCTTGCGTAACTGCTTCGTGAATCTGGCCCCAGCTTCCTAAGTGCTTGCGTAACTGCTTCATGAATCTGGCCCCAGCTTCCTAAGTGCTTGCGTAACTGCTTCATGAATCTGGCCCAAGCTTCCTAAGTGCTTACGTAACTCCTTCATGAATCTGGCCCCAGGTTCCTAAGTGCTTGCGTAACTGCTTCGTGAATCTGGCCCAGCTTCCTAAGTGCTTACGTAACTGCTTCATGAATCTGCCCCAGCTTCCTAAGTGCTTGCGTAACTGCTTCGTGAATCTGGCCCAGCTTCCTAAGTGCTTACGTAACTGCTTCATAAATCTGGCCCAAGCTTCCTAAGTGCTTACGTAACTGCTTCATGAATCTGGCCCCAGCTTCCTATGTGCTTGTGTAACTGCTTCATGAATCTGGCCCCAGGTTCCTAAGTGCTTGCATAACTGCTTCATGAATCTGGCCCCAGCTTTCTAAGTATTTTCCTAACTGCTTCGTGAACCTGGTCCCAGCTTCCTAAGTGCTTGCGAAACTGTTTCATGAATCTGGCCCCAGCTTCCTAAGTGCTTGCGTAACTGCTTCATGAATCTGGCCCCAGGTTCCTAAGTGCTTGCGTAACTGCTTCATGAGTCTGCCGCCCCCCAGGATGTTAGGGATGATGACCCGAGAGAGTGTGTGGGGGTGACGACCATAATGACAGAACCAGGACAGCGGTGGGCCTGCGCCATATCAGATGGTCTCCAGCTAAGATGAGCACCATCACCAGCTGTGGACCAGTGTTACACGCTTTAGCACGTAACACCAGCGTTGTCCCCTCCCTTCACCTCTTGCCCCACACACACACACACACACACACACACACACACACACCACACACACACCACACCACACACACACACACACACACACACACCACACACACACACACACCAGGGACCTGTACATTAGTTGATTGACAGTTGAGACGCGGGACCAAAGAGCCAGAGCTCAACCCCCGCAAACACAACTAGGTGAACACGAACACACACACACACACACACACACACACACACACACACACACACACACACACACTAGGAAGAAAGGAAAGTATTAGGCAGTGATGTGGTGGAGGCTAACTCCATACACACTTTCAATGTAGATATGATAAGAGCTCGAGAAACCCAGGAATCTGTACACCAGTAGATTGACGGTTGAGAGGCGGGACCAAGGAGCCAAAGGTAGCCTTCGCAGGCACAACTAGGCGAGTATAACTAGGTGAGTACACACACACACACACACACACACACAACACACACACCACACACACACACACACACACACACCACACACACACACACGTGTTCTCCTCCCAGGATTAATTGAATTATACGACCAGGCAACATAAATCAGGCTAGAATTGCCAGAAAGCCTTTGACACAGTACTACACA
>WNGS01007182.1:2904420-2920876 GCA_020271785.1 Procambarus virginalis
ACAGAGAAATACAGGCAGCAGATGCAAGGAAAAGGCGCAGGCAGAGGAAGGGAGCCAGGGAACCTCAACCCCCAACCCAGCAATCCCAGTGGGGAGTGTGGAACCCCAACCCAGCACCTCGGGAACCCCAGAGGGGGACTGCAACATCCCAACTCACCACCCTACAGGTGGGGACTTCCACCATTCCACCCTCCCTCCCTACCCCGAGTACCCCCTTCCCTCCCACCCCCTGGTCTTCCTCCTGCCCCAACCCGGCCCAGACAAGAACTAAGTCCTCCATCCCCCACCCAGTTCTAAGCCATCCTCCCCCTGCCCCTCCTTCCCCCCCCCCCACCCCCAACTCCCTCAGAACCCCTGGTAACTACCCCACAGGAGGATGAGCCTACCCAAGCAACAATGCCCATGGAACAGCTTCCTGCACTAGTGGGGAGGGTGGGTGAAAATGGACATAGGAAAGTGAGCTTCAAGGTAATGTACTCAAACATCGATGGATTACCAACAAAGCAAGTGAACTGGCAGAAAGGGCGCAGGAAGAAAACCCAGATGTAATAGGACTCATAGAAACAAAATTGTCAGGAGTCATAACAAATGCTGTGTTTCCAAAGGACTTTTATATAGTAAGGAAAGAGAGAGAGAGAGAGACGGGAGAGGAGGACGAGTGGCTCTGCTGATAAGGAAGGACTGAAGCTTTGAAGAGATGGAAATTCCGGGCTGCGACGGATTCAGAGATTACATAACAGGAACTATGACAATGGGTGGACCTAAGATAATAGTGGCAGTCATTTACAACCCTCCATTAAATGACAGAAGACCTAGACAAGAGTTCAACAGAAACAACATGGCTACCTTTAACATAATAAGAGAGAGCAGCTTCAGTTGCTTGCAGGAATGGCTCCAGACTCTTAATCATGGGCGATTTCAACCATGGAAAGATAGACTAGGAGAATGGGGACCCACATGGAGGTGAAGACACATGGAGATCTAAACTTTTGGAAGTGAGTACAAGGAACTTATTGAGCCAACATGTCAAAGGACCCACAAGAATGAGAGGAAATGATGAACCAGCTAGACTCGACCTGATTTTCACCTTAAATGACTCAGAAATAAGGGAAGTCAAATATGAAGGCCCCATAGGAATGAGTGACCACAGTGTATTGATATTTGAGTATCTGGTAAAAGTAGGGATAACCTATCCAAGGATGGGATTGGAAGGAAAAGGACTAAATTACCAAAGAGGAAAATATGACGAGATGAGGAACTTCCTTATGGGAATACCATGGGAAATAGAACTCAGAGAAATGACTGTACAGGATATGATGGATTATGTCACTCAGAAGTGTCAGGAGGCTGCAGACAGGTTTATCCCAGTCCAAAAAGTGAAAAATGAAAAGCAACATAAGAATCTGTGGTTCAACCAGGAATGTGCAGCAGCAAAGCAATCGAGTAAATGAACATGGTGAAACTACAGGAACAACAGAACACCGGAGAGCAGGGAGAGATACCAGAGGGCCAGAAATGAGTACCTCAGAGTGAGGAGAGAAGCAGAGAGACAGTTTGAAAATGACGTCGCAAGTAAAGCCAAGACCCAATCAAAACTGCTCCACAGCCACATCAGAAGGAAAACAGCAGTGAAGGAACAAGTGATGAAACTGAGAAAAGGGGAGAACAGATACACAGAGAACAATAAAGAGGTGTGTGAAGAACTCAACAAGAGATTCCAGGAGGTCTTCACAATAGAACAAGGAGAGGTCCCTGCACTAAATGAGGAGGCAAACCGAACAACCTTGGAGGAAATTTACCTCACCAGTGATGAAGTCAAAAGGAATCTGTTGGAGCTGAATGTGTCAAAGGCTGTTGGGCCTGACAGAATCTCACCGTGGATTCTAAAAAAAGGTGCAGAAGCACTAAGTGTGCCACTCTCTATGGTGTATAACAAGTCACTGGAAACGGGAGACCTTCCGGAAAGCTGGAAGACAACTAATGTCGTCCCAATTTACAAGAATGTCAATATGGGACATTCTACAATATAATGTTCAAGAGAGTGCATTGAGTAAAAGGTTAGGTGCTCCAGTGGATAAGGGAGTCTAAGCAATAGGAAACAGCGAGTAACGGCGAGGGGGGAAGGCATCAGAGTGGCGAGATGTCACCAGCGGAGTCCCACAGGGCTCTGTACTCGGACCCATCCTGTTTCTAGTACAGTATATGTAAACGACCTTCCGGAGGGTATAGACTCATTCCTCTCACTGTTTGCTGAAGATGCAAAAATTATGAGAAGAATCAAAACAGATGAAGATAGACAGAGACTACAGGACGACCTGGACAAACTGGAGGAATGGTCTAGAAAATGGCTGCTAAAGTTCAACTCAGGAAAGTGTAAAGTAAAGAAATTAGACGAAGGGAACAGAAGGCTGAACACAAGGTACCATCTGGGAGGTGAAATCCTGCAAGAGTCAAATAGAGAGAGAGATCTGGGGGTTGATATCACACCGAACCTGTCTCCAGAGGCCCACATCAAAAGGATATCATCAGCGGCATATGCTAGACTGGCCAATATAAGAACTGCCTTTAGAAACTTGTGTAAGGAATCGTTCAAGACCCTGTATACCACTTATATAAGACCAATCCTGGAGTATGCAGCTCCAGCCTGGAGTCCATACCTAGTTAAACACAAGACAAAGTTAGAGAAGATTCAGCGGTATGCCACCAGACTCGTCCCGGAACTGAGAGGTATGAGCTACGAGGAAAGGCTAAAGGAGCTGAACCTCACGTCCTGGAAAAAAGAGAACAGAAGAGTAAGGGGAGACATGATAACCACCTACAAAATTCTCAGGGGAATTGACAGGGTGGAGAAAGTCAAACTCTTCAGCACGGGTGGGACACGAACAAGGGGACACAGGTGGAAACTGAGTACCCAGATGAGCCACAGAGACGTTAGAAAGAATTTTTTCAGTGTCAGAGTAGTTAACAGGTGGAATGCACTAGGCAGTGATGTGGTGGAGGCTGACTCCATACACAGTTTCAAATGTAGATATGATAGAGCCCAATAGGCTCAGGAATCTGTACACCAGTTGATTGATTGATGAAGATTAAGCCACCCAAGAGGTGGCACGGGCATGAATAGCCCGTAAGTGGTGGCCCTTTTGAGCCATTACCAGTATCAAAAGATGATACTGGAGATCTGTGGAGGCACAACTGCACCCTGCGTGACGGGAGATGTCTCCCGGACCAAATGGTGACCAAATGGACCTGACAGTTGAGAGGCGGAACCAAAGCTCAACCCCCGCAAGCACAATTAGGTGAGTACAATTAGGCGAGTACCACCCCAACTGCAACCCCCCCCCCCCCAAATGCAACACAACAACCATACCAGAAAGATTTTTTTAGCCCGAGGAAGAGGATCAGAATGTTTAAAAATGGCAAAAGACACTTACCACCAGGAAGGCGGTGAAGAGCTCGAGGGCACACAAGGACAGTGGCCGCCTTACCACAACCAACCCCAGACACCAACTAAAACATCCAGAGCACTTCTACAAGCACGATAACATTATTTATGTTGGCCAACATTCAGGCTATAAACACACACAAATCTAACAAAGTCCACGTGATTGCTGGCCTCCTAAATGGGGCGAATGCTGTGTTTGCTGCTCTCACTCAAACTCCCACAAATGTTTACTAGTATCGTGAAATATGGATACTGGAGTACACTCTTTTTAGACGTGGCAGGAAACACAGGGTCTACCTGGTTGATACCTGCTTGATGGGGTTCTGGGAGTTCTTCTATTGCCTAAGCCCGGCCCGAGGCCAGGCTTGACTTGTGAGAGTTTGGTCCACCTGGCTGTTGCTTGGAGCGGTCCGAGCCTCGCTTGACTTGTGAGAGTTTGGTCGACCAGGCTGTTGCTTGGAGCGGTCCGCAGACCAGGCTTGACTTGTGAGAGTTTGGTCGACCAGGCTGTTGCTTGGAGCGGTCCGCAGACCCACATACCCACCACAGCCCGGTTGGTCGACACTCCTTGGAGGAAACAATCTAGTTTTCTCTTGAAGATGTCCACGGTTGTTCCGGCAATATTTCTTATGCTTGCTGGGAGGACGTTGAACAACCGCGGACCTCTGATGTTTATACAGTGTTTTCTGATTGTGCCTATGGCACCTCTGCTCTTCACTGGTTCTATTCTGCATTTTCTGGTTTAAAAGCTTGTTTTTCTACCTTGTTTAATTTGTGTAGCTTCCGGGGATCAAGAGCCCCGCGGCCCGGTCTCCAACCAGATCTCCCGGTTGGTCGTCTGGTCAACCTGGCTGTTGGACACGGCTGCCTGACGGATCACATACAGCCTAGCTGATCAAATATTCTATGGAGGTGTTTGTAGAGTTCTCACTGTGAGAGGTCGACCAGTTATGCCCCTTACGTGTAACGGGAGAGTGATAAACAGTCTCGGGCCTCTGATGTTGATGGAGTTCTCTCTCAGAGTACCTGTTGCACCTCTGCTCTTCAACGGGGGTATTCTGCACATCCTGCCATGCCTCCTGGTCTCATGTAGCGTTATTTCTGTGTGCAGGTTTGGGACCAGCCCCTCTACTATCTTCCACGTGGTGTTAATATGTATCTTTCTTGCCTACATTGTAGAGAATACAGATTTAAAACTTTGAATCGGTCCCAATAATTAAGATGACTTATGGAGTGGATTCTAGCAGTAAAGGATCTTTGCACACTCTCCAGGTCAGCAATTTCTCCGGCTCTGAATGGGGCTGTTAGAGTGCAACAATATTCCACCCTAGAGAGCACTAGTGTCTTAAATAGTATCATCATTGGTATTGCATCCCTTGTTTGGAAGGTCCTTCTTATCCAACCTATCATTTTTCTTGCAGTCGTGACGGCTACTTTATTGTGTTCTTTAAAGGTAAGGTCTTCCGACATGAGTACACCCAGATCCTTCACAATGCTTCTGTGTAGTATGGTATGATTTGCTTGCGTTTTGTTCGTGGTTTCCGTTAATAAAATTTTCATTTTTTCCATAGTGCAGGAGCTGGAATTTTCATTATACATCGTATTATTATCTGAGGCCCACTGAAAGGTCCGATTTATATCCGATTGGAGGTTTGCCGTGTCCTCTATATTGTCTACTTGCGTGAAAATGCTTAGTGTCATCTGTTAATGATGATACAGTGCTGTAGTTTGTATCCTTGTCTATGTCGGTTATTAGGATAAGAAAAAGTACCGAAGCAAGAACGGTACCTTGGGGGGGACTGAGCTTTTCACAGTAGATGATCCGGATTTTACTGTGTTGACTATTACAATGTTCTGTTCGTTAGGAAGTTGAACTTCCATCTCCCCACTGTGGCAGTAATTCCTTTTGCACGCATTTTGTGAGCAGTAACACCGTGGTTACATTTGTCGAAAGCTTTTGCAAAGTCTGCTTATGTTATGTCTGCGTTTTGCTCGTCTCCAATGGTACCTGAGGCCATGTCATAGTGGCTGGTGGAGCCAGCCTGGGGCCTGAGGCCATGCCATAGTGGTCCAGCAACTGTGAAAGGCAGGAGCGCCCTGTTCTGAACCCGTGTTGTCCGGGGTTATGGAGGTGATAGATATCAAGAACCTTTCAAACAATAGATACCGTACCAATGATGATACTCTTCAAGACGCTAGTGTTCTCTAGAGTAGAGTACTGTTGCACAATGACAACCTATTTCAAAGCTGGAGAAATTGCTGACATGGAGAGCGTGCAGAGATCCTTTACTGCCACAATCTACTCAATAAACCATCTAAATTACCGAGATCGACTAAAATGTTTAAATCTATACTCTCTTGAGCGCAGGCGGGAGAGATACATAATAATTTACACATGGAAAATATCAGAGGGACTGGTCCCAAACCTGCACACAGAAATAACACCACATGAGACCAAGAGGCATGACAGGATGTGCAGAATACCTCCGTTGAAAAACAGAGGTGCAACAGGTACTCTGAGAGAGAACTCTATCACCACCACCACAACCACACCCCCACCCACCAACCGCACCACCACCAGCCAACAAACAGTAAGGTAAACACTAGCATGCACGTGTACAGGAAGAACACACTTGTCAGTTGGACTGCACGGAGCTGAGGGGTTGGCCTAGCCTAAGATAATGCTTCAAGATGCACATGCTACGACCCGTCACGGACCAACGCAATATTATATGTAACTTGGTCTAAGACATTAATTACTTAAGGTCAAACCTATATAGGTGTTGAACCAGCCTGTCCTATCTTCACGTTATCTTCAAGTTATCTTGAGATGATTTCGGGGCTTAGCGTCCCCGCGGCCCGGTCCTCGACCAGGCCTCCTTTTTGTTACCCATCTCCAGGAAGCAGCCCGTAGCAGCTGTCTAACTCCCAGGTACCTATTTACTGCTAAGTGAACCTAGTTACTGGAAGAACCTATTTACATCAGGGTGAAAGAAACTGCCCATTTGTTTCCGCCTCCGCCGGGGATCGAACCCGAAACCTCAGGACTACGAATCCCGAACGCTGTCCACTCAGCAAGTCGTCCTCAGATTTCCCAACGTCAAGAAACTGTCGTAGAGAAGTGTCCTCTCCTAACCTTCCAGAGGACCCAAGACAGAAAACGGGACTGTCTTTAGTGGTTATACCAGGGAGAAGGTTATTAAACAAAAAACAAATGAAAACCTTGATAGGTCCTCATTCAGCCACTTGAACTGGATGGTAGAGCGACGGTCTCACTTCATGCAGGTTGGCGTTCAATTCTCCGACCCTCCAAGTGGTTGGGCACCATTCCTTACCTCCCGGCCCATCCCAAATCCTTATCCTATCCTAACCCTCTATCCTAACCTATCGGGAGCCGGTCGGCCGAGCGGACAGCACGCTGGACTTGTGATCCTGTGGTCCTGGGTTCGATCCAGGCGCCGGCGAGAAACAATGGGCAGAGTTTCTTTCACCCTATGCCCCTGTTACCTAGCAGTAAAATAGGTACCTGGGTGTTAGTCAGCTGTCACGGCTGCTTCCTGGGGGTGGAGGCCTGGTCGAGGACCGGGCCGCGGGGACACTAAAAGCCCCGAAATCATTTTTCTCGCCGGCGCCTGGGATCAAACCCAGGACACAGGATCACAAGTCCAGCGTGCTGTCCGCTCGGCCGACCCGGCTCCCCTAACTCTATCACTAACAAGATAAATGTTGAATAAAGATTCAGGGACATTTCGTTCTGAGTAGCAAAATCTGAGTAGCTGCTCACAGTTACAGCCTTGCTCCTGTGCCAGGTAAGTCCACTACGGGCTCACCATAGCCCGTGCTACTTGCCCCGCTCCTGTGCCAGGTAAGTCCACTACGGGCTCACCATAGCCCGTGCTACTTGCCCCGCTCCTGTGCCAGGTAAGTCCACTACGGGCTCACCATAGCCCGTGCTACTTGCCCCGCTCCTGTGCCAGGTAAGTCCACTACGGGCTCACCATAGCCCGTGCTACTTGCCCCGCTCCTGTGCCAGGTAAGTCCACTACGGGCTCACCATAGCCCGTGCTACTTGCCCCGCTCCTGTGCCAGGTAAGTCCACTACGGGCTCACCATAGCCCGTGCTACTTGCCCCGCTCCTGTGCTGGGTAAGTCCACTACGGGCTCACCATAGCCCGTGCTACTTGCCCCGCTCCTGTGCCAGGTAAGTCCACTACGGGCTCACCATAGCCCGTGCTACTTGCCCCGCTCCTGTGCTGGGTAAGTCCACTACGGGCTCACCATAGCCCGTGCTACTTGCCCCGCTCCTGTGCCAGGTAAGTCCACTACGGGCTCACCATAGCCCGTGCTACTTGCCCCGCTCCTGTGCTGGGTAAGTCCACTACGGGCTCACCATAGCCCGTGCTACTTGCCCCGCTCCTGTGCCAGGTAAGTTCACTACGGGCTCACCATAGCCCGTGCTACTTGCCCCGCTCCTGTGCTGGGTAAGTCCACTACGGGCTCACCATACCCCGTGCTACTTGCCCCGCTCCTGTGCCAGGTAAGTCCACTACGGGCTCACCATAGCCCGTGCTACTTGCCCCGCTCCTGTGCCAGGTAAGTCCACTACGGGCTCACCATACCCCGTGCTACTTGCCCCGCTCCTGTGCCAGGTAAGTCCACTACGGGCTCACCATAGCCCGTGCTACTTGCCCCGCTCCTGTGCCAGGTAAGTCCACTACGGGCTCACCATAGCCCGTGCTACTTGCCCCGCTCCTGTGGCAGGTAAGTCCACTACGGGCTCACCATAGCCCGTGCTACTTGCCCCCCTCCTGTGCCAGGTAAGTCCGCTACGGGCTCACCATAGCCCGTGCTACTTGCCCCGCTCCTGTGCCAGGTAAGTCCACTACGGGCTCACCATAGCCCGTGCTACTTGCCCCGCTCCTGTGCCAGGTAAGTCCACTACGGGCTCACCATAGCCCGTGCTACTTGCCCCGCTCCTGTGCTAGGTAAGTCCACTACGGGCTCACCATAGCCCGTGCTACTTGCCCCGCTCCTGTGCTGGGTAAGTCCACTACGGGCTCACCATAGCCCGTGCTACTTGCCCCGCTCCTGTGCCAGGTAAGTCCACTACGGGCTCACCATAGCCCGTGCTACTGGCCCCGCTCCTGTGCCAGGTAAGTCCACTACGGGCTCACCATAGCCCGTGCTACTTGCCCCGCTCCTGTGCTGGTAAGTCCACTACGGGCTCACCATAGCCCGTGCTACTGGCCCCGCTCCTGTGCCAGGTAAGTCCACTACGGGCTCACATAGCCCGTGCTACTTGCCCCGCTCCTGTGCCAGGTAAGTCCACTACGGGCTCACCATAGCCCGTGCTACTTGCCCCGCTCCTGTGCCAGGTAAGTCCACTACGGGCTCACCATAGCCCGTGCTACTTGCCCCGCTCCTGTGCTGGGTAAGTCCACTACGGGCTCACCATAGCCCGTGCTACTTGCCCGCTCCTGTGCCAGGTAAGTCCACTACGGGCTCACCATACGCCGTGCTACTGGCCCCGCTCCTGTGCCAGGTAAGTCCACTACGGGCTCACGTAGCCCGTGCTACTTGCCCCGCTCCTGTGCCAGGTAAGTCCACTACGGGCTCACCATAGCCCGTGCTACTGGCCCCGCTCCTGTGCCAGGTAAGTCCACTACGGGCTCACCGTAGCCCGTGCTACTTGCCCCGCTCCTGTGCCAGGTAAGTCCACTACGGGCTCACATAGCCCGTGCTACTTGCCCCGCTCCTGTGCCAGGTAAGTCCGCTACGGGCTCACCATAGCCCGTGCTACTTGCCCCGCTCCTGTGCCAGGTAAGTCCGCTACGGGCTCGCCATAGCCCGTGCTACTTGCCCCGCTCCTGTGCCAGGTAAGTCCACTACGGGCTCACCGTAGCCCGTGCTCTTGCCCCGCTCCTGTGCTGGGTAAGTCCACTACGGGCTCACCATAGCCCGTGCTACTTGCCCCGCTCCTGTGCCAGGTAAGTTACGGGCTCACCATAGCCCGTGCTACTTGCCCCGCTCCTGTGCCAGGTAAGTCCGCTACGGGCTCACCATAGCCCGTGCTACTTGCCCCGCTCCTGTGCCAGGTAAGTCCACTACGGGCTCACCATAGCCCGTGCTACTTGCCCCGCTCCTGTGCCAGGTAAGTCCACTACGGGCTCACCATAGCCCGTGCTACTTGCCCCGCTCCTGTGCCAGGTAAGTCCACTACGGGCTCACCATAGCCCGTGCTACTTGCCCGCTCCTGTGCCAGGTAAGTCCACTACGGGCTCACCATAGCCCGTGCTACTTGCCCCGCTCCTGTGCCAGGTAGGTCCACTACGGGCTCACCATAGCCCGTGCTACTTGCCCCGCTCCTGTGCCAGGTAAGTCCACTACGGACTCACCATAGCCCGTGCTACTTGCCCCGCTCCTGTGCCAGGTAAGTCCACTACGGGCTCACCATAGCCCGTGCTACTTGCCCCGCTCCTGTGCCAGGTAAGTCCACTACGGCTCACCATAGCCCGTGCTACTGCCCCGCTCCTGTGCCAGGTAAGTCCACTACGGGCTCACCATAGCCCGTGCTACTTGCCCGCTCCTGTGCCAGGTAAGTCCACTACGGCTCACCATAGCCCGTGCTACTTGCCCCGCTCCTGTGCCAGGTAGTCCACTACGGGCTCACCATAGCCCGTGCTACTTGCCCCGCTCCTGTGCCAGGTAAGTCCACTACGGGCTCACCATAGCCAGTGCTACTTGCCCCGCTCCTGTGCCAGGTAAGTCCACTACGGGCTCACCGTAGCCCGTGCTACTTGCCCCGCTCCTGTGCCAGGTAAGTCCACTACGGGCTCACCATAGCCCGTGCTACTTGCCCCGCTCCTGTGCCAGGTAAGTCCGCTAGGGCTCACCATAGCCCGTGCTACTTGCCCGCTCCGGTGAAGTAAGTCCACTACGGGCTCACCATAGCCCGTGCTACTTGCCCCGCTCTGTGCCAGGTAAGTCCACTACGGGCTCACCATAGCCCGTGCTACTTGCCCCGCTCCTGTGCCAGGTAAGTCCGCTACGGGCTCACCATAGCCCGTGCTACTTGCCCCGCTCCTGTGCCAGGTAAGTCCGCTACGGGCTCACCATAGCCCGTGCTACTTGCCCCGCTCCTGTGCCAGGTAAGTCCGCTAACGGGCTCACCCTAGCCGTGCTACTTGCCCTGCTCCTGTGGCAGGTAGTCCACTTCGGGCTCACCATAGCCCGTGCTACTTGCCCCGCTCCTGTGCCAGGTAAGTCCACTACGGGCTCACCATAGCCGTGCTACTTGCCCCGCTCCTGTGCCAGGTAAGTCCGCTACGGGCTCACCATAGCCCGTGCTACTTGCCTGCTCCTGTGGCAGGTAAGTCCACTACGGGCTCACCATAGCCCGTGCTACTTGCCCCGCTCCTGTGCCAGGTAAGTCCACTACGGGCTCACCATAGCCCGTGCTACGTGCCGCCCCGCTCCTGTGCCAGGTAAGTCCACTACGGGCTCACCATAGCCGTGCTACTTGCCCCGCTCCTGTGCCAGGTAAGTCCACTACGGGCTCACCATAGCCCGTGCTACTTGCCCCGCTCCTGTGCCAGGTAAGTCCACTACGGGCTCACCATAGCCCGTGCTACTTGCCCCGCTCCTGTGCTAGGTAAGTCCACTACGGGCTCGCCATAGCCCGTGCTACTTGCCCCGCTCCTGTGCAGGTAAGTCCACTACGGGCTCACTATAGCCCGTGCTACTTGCCCCGCTCCTGTGCCAGGTAGTCCACTACGGGCTCACCATAGCCCGTGCTACTTGAAAGGTTTGTTCCCAGTAGCGACTCTAAAAAACAACATCCTGTCTGGGGTGTCCAGCAGCGGGATATCCTCATAAATATTGTCAAGCAGTACCTCCCCCGCGATAAGAGCAGCCACATAGTAAGGACGGACCATTTAAATGCGACAATCAACGCACACAGTATATCCTAGCACGACCAAAGATCACATTCACTAAAGAAATCTACCATTACGGCTATTCATGCCCGTGCGCCCTCTTGGGTGCTTAATCTTCTTCAATAAATCATCCTGTCTCGCCCTTTGTGCAACCCGGTCGGCCGAGGACAGCACGCTGGACTTGTGATCATGTGGTCCTGGGTTCGATCCCAGCGCCGGCGAGAAACAATGGGCAGAGTTTCTTTCACCCTATGCCCCTGTTACCTAGCAGTAAAATAGGTACCTGGGTGTTAGTCAGCTGTCACGGGCTGCTTCCTGGGGGTGGAGGCCTGGTCGAGGACCGGGCGCGGGGACACTAAAGCCCCAAAATCATCTCAAGATAACTTCAAGATAACCCATCCTCTTAAAANATATAGTCTAGGGCAGCTGCACTAATGCAGATGTACCTCATAATTTAATAAAAAAAAAACTCAACCACACCACCACCACCCCACCACCACACCACCACCCCTCAACCACACCACCACCACCACCCCTCAACCACACCACCACCACCACCCCTCAACCACACCACCACCACCACCCCTCAACCACACCACCACCACCACCCCTCAACCACACCACCACCACATCACCACCCCTCAACCATACCACCACCCCTCAACCACACCACCACCCCTCAACCACACCACCACCACATCACCACCCCTCAACCACACCACCACCACCACCCCTCAACCACACCACCACCACCCCTCAACCACACCACCACCACCCCTCAACCACACCACCCCTCAACCACACCACCACCCCTCAACCACACCACCACCACCACATCACCACCCCTCAACCACACCACCACCACCCCTCAACCACACCACCACCACCCCTCAACCACACCACCACCCCTCAACCACACCACCACCACCCCTCAACCACACCACCACCCCTCAACCACACCACCACACCACCACCCCTCACCACACCACCACCACCACCACCACCCCTCAACCACACCACCACCACCACCCCTCAACCACACCACCCCCACCACCACCACCCCTCAACCACACCACCACCACCCCTCAACCACACCACCACCACCCCTCAACCACACCACCACCACCACCCCTCAACCACACCACCACCACCACCCCTCAACCACACCACCACCACCACCCCTCAACCACACCACCACGACCACCACCACCACCACCATCCCTCAACCACACCACCACCACCCCTCAACCACCACACCACCACCACCCCTCAACCACACCACCACCACCACCACCTCTCAACCACACCACCACCACCACCCCTCAACCACACCACCCCCACCACCACCACCCCTCAACCACACCACCACCACCCCTCAACCACCACACCACCACCCCTCAACCACACCACCACCACCCCTCAACCACACCACCACCACCCCTCAACCACACCACCACCCCTCAACCACACCACCACCACCACCCCTCAACCACACCACCACCACCACCACCCCTCAACCACACCACCACCCCTCAACCACACCACCACCACCACCACCCCTCAACCACACCACCACCCCTCAACCACACCACCACCACCCCTCAACCACACCACCACCACCACCACCCCTCAACCACACCACCACCACCACCACCCCTCAACCACACCACCACCACCACCACCCCGCAACCACACCACCACCACCACCACCCCTCAACCACACCACCACCACCCCTCAACCACACCACCACCACCACCACCCCTCAACCACACCACCACTACCCCTCAACCACACCACCACCACCACCACCCTCAACCACACCACCACCCCTCAACCACACCACCACCACCACCACCACCCCTCAACCACACCACCACCACCCCTCAACCACACCACCACCACCACCCCTCAACCACACCACCACCTCCACCACCACCCCTCAACCACACCACCACCACCACCCCTCAACCACACCACCACCTCCACCACCACCCCTCAACCACACCACCACCACCACCACCACCCCTCAACCACACCACCACCACCACCACCCCTCAACCACACCACCACCACCCCTCAACCACACCACCCTCAACCACACCACCACCCCTCAACCACACCACCACCACCACCACCACCCCTCAACCACACCACCACCACCCCTCAACCACACCACCACCACCACCCCTCAACCACACCACCACCACCACCACCCCTCAACCACACCACCACCCCTCAACCACACCACCACCACCACCCCTCAACCACACCACCACCACCACCACCACCCCTCAACCACACCACCACCACCCCTCAACCACACCACCACCACCCCTCAACCACACCACCACCACCCCTCAACCACACCACCACCACCCCTCAACCACACCACCACCACCCTCAACCACACCACCACCACCCCTCAACCACACCACCACCACCACCACCCCTCAACCACACCACCACCACCACCACCACCACCCCTCAACCACACCACCACCCCTCAACCACACCACCACCACCCCTCAACCACACCACCACCACCCCTCAACCACACCACCACCACCCCTCAACCACACCAGGTTGTTTAACACAAGGGGCACACGCACTAGGGGACACAGGTGGAAGCTGAGTGCCCAAATGAGCCACAGAGATATTAGAAAGAACTTTTTTAGTGTCAGAGTGGTTGACAAATGGAATGCATTAGGAAGCGATGTGGTGGAGGCTGACTCCATACACAGTTTCAAATGTAGATATGATAGAGCCCATTAGGCTCAGGAAACTGTACACCTGTTGATTGACGGTTGAGAGGCGGGACCAAAGAGCCAGAGCTCAACCCCCGCAAGCACAACTAGGTGAGTACAACTAGGTGAGTACACCACCACCACCACCCCTCAACCACACCACCACCACCCCTCAACCACACCACCACCACCACCACCCCTCAACCACACCACCACCACCCCTCAACCACACCACCACCCCTCAACCACACCACCACCACCCCTCAACCACACCACCACCACCCCTCAACCACACCACCACCACCCCTCAACCACACCACCACCCCTCAACCACACCACCACCACCACCACCCCTCAACCACACCACCACCACCACCCCTCAACCACACCACCACCACCCCTCAACCACACCACCACCACTCAACCACACCACCACCACCACCACCCCTCAACCACACCACCACCACCACCCCTCAACCACACCACCACCACCCCTCAACCACACCACCACCCCTCAACCACACCACCACCACCACCACCCCTCAACCACACCACCACCACAACCAGAAAAAGAGTCACCTTCCTCTGACTCGTCACCGAAAATATCCTCAGACTCTATATAAGCACAGGAGCTGTTACCTGGTTGATACCTGGTTGATGGGGTTCTGGGAGTTGTTCTACTCCCCAAGCCCGGCCCGAGGCCAGGCTTGACTTGTGAGAGTTTGGTCCACCAGGCTGTTGCTTGGAGCGGCCCGCAGGCCCACATATACCTGGTTGATGGTGTTATGGGAGTTGTTCTACTCCCCAAGCCCGGCCCGAGGCCAGGCTCGACTTGTGAGAACTTGGTCCCAACAGAGCAACCACACCACAGTATATGTTCTCTGTATTCCCTCTATTTCAGCAATCTCTCCTGCTCTGAAGGGGGAAGTGAGTACTGAGCAGTACTCAAGACGGGACAACACAAGTGACTTGAAGAGTACAACCATTGTGATGGAATCCCTGGATTTTAAAGTTCTCGTAATCCATCCGATCATTTTTCCGACTGACGCAATATTTGCTTGGTTATGCTCCCTAATCGTTAGGTCGTCAGACATTATTATTCCCAAATCCTTGACATGCTGTTTTCCTACTATGGGAAGATTTGATTGTGTTTTGTACCCTGTATTATGTTTCAGATTCTCATTTTTGCCGTACCTGAGTACCTGGAATTTATCACTGTTAAACATCATGTTATTTTCTGCTGCCCAATCGAAAACTTTGTTGACATCTGCATGTAGTTTTTCAATGTCTTCAGCAGAGGTAATTTTCATGCTGTTTTTTGTGTCATCTGCAAAGGACGACACGAAGCTGTGACGTGTATTTTTGTCTATATCAGATATGAGAATAAGGAACAGTAGCGGTGCAAGGACTGTACCTTGAGGTACAGAGCTTTTACTTCGCTTGGACTCGATTTTATCTGATTGACTGTTACTCTTTGTGTTCTGTTCGACAGGAAATTGAGTATCCAGTGTCCTACTTTTCCAGTTATTCCCATTGACCTCATTTTGTGAACTATCACCCCATGGTCACATTTGTCGAACGCCTTTGCAAAGTCTGTGTATACAACATCTGCATTTTGCTTTTCTTCTAGGGCTTCTGTGATTTTGTCATAGTGGTTGAGTAACTGTGACAGACAGGATCTTTCGTAGATCGTAGCATTTCCTCTCATTAACCGAGAGTTTGCACCACCCCTCAACCACCACCACCACCCCCCCTCAACCACACCACCACCGCCCCTCAACCACACCACCACCACCCCCCCTCAACCACACCACCACCACCACCCCTCAACCACACCACCACCACCACCCCCCAACCACACCACCACCACCACCACCACACCTCAACCACCACCACCACCCCCCTCAACCACACCACCACCCCCCCTCAACCCACACCACCACCACCCCCCCCTCAACCACACCACCACCACCACCCCTCAACCACACCACCACCACCCCTCAACCACACCACCACCACCACCCCTCAACCACCACCACCACCCCCCCTCAACCACACCACCACCCCCCCTCAACCACACCACCACCACCCCCCCCCTCAACCACACCACCACCACCCCCCCCCTCAACCACACCACCACCACCACCCCTCAACCACACCACCACCACCCTCAACCACACCACCACCACCACCACCCCTCAACCACACCACCACCACCCCTCAACCACACCACCACTACCCCTCAACCACACCACCACCACCCCTCAACCACACCACCACCACCCCTCAACCACACCACCACCACCCCTCAACCACACCACCACCACCCCTCAAC
>WNGS01007182.1:2940196-2980625 GCA_020271785.1 Procambarus virginalis
CGACGCAAATAACAGAGGAGAGCCGCAACCGAATAAACATATGATGCACCCCCAACCTGACCAATCAACCATCAACGACCCAAGGACCCCTCCAGAACGCAGCCATCTCATTCTTCGCCAGAAAAGAAGGAGACAGCTGCAACCGAACAAACCGACCACCAGGACCGAAGGAGCAGAAACCCCTGCGCCGGAGGAGAGCATGAAGCTCCCGACCCCGACCCCCAGAGGCCAATGCCAACAGGAAAAAGAGCCTTGGAAAATAGTCCTGGACCGAAGGGACCACAACAAACTGAGGAGAAGAAAGAAAAGAGAGCACCTGGTTCAAAGACCAGGACGGCTCAGAAGCAGCATGAGCAGGCCAGAGGTGAACAACACACAAGACAGCTTGCGGAATGGAGCAGAAGTAACGACAACACCGAAAGCAAGCTGAAGCGGCTCTGCCAGCGCCGCACGATATGAGGCGACAGTATTCGGCATAAGTTGACGGTCCAGGAACAATCAAGAAACGAAAGACAAAACAACCCTATCAGACACCAAAGATAACCTATGCAGTGATAGGAAAAACTGAAGGACTGCCAGGAAACTTCGTACTGCCACTGAGACGAAGTCTGCAGGTGGGAGACCAACAAGGAAGCCACCTGAGCACCATACAAGTTATGATAGACCAGAGTAAAAAACTCCAGATGTGAAGTCTCGAGAAGACCGAACCAACCTCGTACCTGGCTGGCCCGATCTGCTGAAAGAGGTGGAGCCGCTGAAAGAGGCAGAGCCGCGGAAAGACCCTCGGGTTCGGACACCGAGCAAGCAGCGCCTGAAACCAAGGCTGGGCCAGCCACCAAGGAGCCAGAAGAACAACTCTTCCCTGGTAAGTCTCCAAGCGAGCCAGGACCTGGAGCATAAGCCAAACCAAGAGAAAGAGGTACAGGTAACCCCACCTCGCCCAGTCCAGCCGGAAGATATCAGGGAAGGGCGCCACATATACTGGGAGATGCCTCGACCATGCTGACGCGAAGAGATCCACATCCGGAGTCCCAAACGCCTGGCAGAGACAACTGAAGGAGTCAGCACAGACCGTCCATTCCGTAGAAAGGGGAAGGAAATGAGACAGGCTGTCCGCCAGGTCATTGGCAACCCCCTGAACGTGAACCGCCAGGAGAGCCAAACCCCAAGAACTCAGCAGACGAGTCACCCGAAGCGACCAGCTCCAAAGAGCCAAGGATCGCATCGAAGCCCCTTAGTTCAGGCAATGAACCACCGGGGAGCAGTTCGAATGGAACCGGATCGTCGATCCACGAGCGACTCGAACCTTCCGGAGCGACAGCCACACTGCCACAAACTCCCGGACCGTGCTGTGAGCCTGACGGAAGGACGGACCCCACCACCCCTGGCCGCCCTGGTGAGCATTGGTCACAAAGCCCCAGCTAAGAGACGACGCGTCCGTGTACACATTGAGCAAGGGCTCGGGTAGGCGCCAAGGCACTGAACCCTGAAAATCGAGGAGGAAGCCGGTGACACAGCAACCGATGCAAAGCTCCCGGAGGCCAAACCTAACGGCTGCGAGAGAGACAGAAGGGACATCTGAAGGAACCAGAACAGCCGACGAAGCCACACCCGACCCGGCGGGTAGACCATCATGGCAAAGTTCAGGCTCCCGCACAAACTCTCAAGCAACCGTCGCGTGACCCGGGAGCCCCTCAGAAACAGACAAAGGCGGGAACGCAGGCGAAGCAGAGCCGCAGGAGGAAGAGACAAGAAGTGGTACAAGCGTCCCAAACCAGATCCAGCCAAGACCAAACCTGAGAGGAAACCAGATGGAACTTCCGCCAGTTCACCAAGAACCCTAACCCAGCGAGCTGAGAAAAGAACGAAATCCCTGGCGAGCAGACATGCGAACTGGCTGGGAGCCCAAACATGCCAGTCGTCAAGGTAGTGGAGGTAGTAGAGCCACCCGACTGTGTCACTATCACACCAGTCTAAGAACTAGTGGCTGGATCGCTGACGCGGTGGGTCTGAGGCCTCCCCGTTCCCCCTCCTGGGGAGGGGGGGAGCTGCGCAAACAGGCGGCGTGGCTCGTGTGACATCATGATTGATTACTCATTTTCATTTGGGCTGTTCTGTCCACTCGTTTGCTACTTTTGTTGTTTTAACCAGAATATGGGTTTGTTTTGAGGCGCTTGCCTTTGTGTGCCTATCCCGGTCGATGGCAGATATAGGATGCTCCAAATCACATGTGCATTTCCATTGGTCATTGCTCCTCATGCCTCCCTGAGGGGGGCCAGGTTCTGGCTCGTTGTCCCCGGTTGGCATAGAACTGCACCTATACTGATGCCAAAGGTTAGAGAGATCCATATCAACCTGGATAGCTCTGGGGAGCCAAAGGGGCTTCCCCCCAGAAATTGCAAATATAGCCATTCTTGGACCTTTACTGTAAGAATTCTGCTTATCCCAATGTCTGGCATATCTGGAAGGAGGAGTCCTTCCCATTTAATACGGTCATGTGAGCTTAGACAGTACCAACACTTGATACAGATATTAGTGTTAAGAGATTTTCTTGTATACTGGTGACAGTATGAATAAAAGTGATTATGCCTTTTTTGATCAGCCATTCATGCAGCAATAGATGCAGTATATATATCAGCCAATACATTAACACAATTAGAAATGCACCATGGCACCAAGGAGTCAAAATAGGACTACAAGGACTTACCCTGACTAGTTCCATGACGAGGTAGAGATGATTTGAGGTATGGAATTCTTCAATTAAACTAACAATATTGGATGACTAACCTGAAAAAAAGAATAATGCATCTATAAAATATTTATGCATTTTTGCATCAAATTATATATACTTGGGGGAACAAATATAAAATTGTGTATGAATGAATCAACAAAAATGGTTAAGCTGGTAGATACCAAATCCATCAGTAGTTTCAAAACTTCATACAACAAGAGCGCAAGTTTAAATATCTATGTGGTAATTACCCAAGTGTAGTTACAGGATGAAGAGCAAAGCTCGTGGTGTCCCGTCTTCCCAGTACTCTTTGATGTACAACACTTTGTAACTACTGACGGTTTTGGCCTCCACCACCTTCTCGTCAAACTTGTTCCAACCGTCTACCACTCTGTTTGCAAAAGAAAACTTTCTAATATTTTTTTGGCACCTTTGTTTTCCTAACTTGAATCTGTGTCCTCTTGTTCATTAATTAAGGTGCTGGTTTCTGGAATTCCACTTTGTCAATTTGGTCGATTCCTGTTAAAATTTTATAAGTGGTGATTATATCTCCTCTTTTTCTTCTATTTTCTAGTTTTGGCATGTTTAACGCCTCAAGTCTTTCCCCGTAACTCTTGTTTTTCAGTTCCAGAAGCCATTTTGTAGCATGCCATTGCACCTTTTCCAGTTTATTTGTGTGCTTCTTGAGATCTGGACACCATACAGCTGCTACATAATCTAAGTTTGGTCTTACAAAAGTCATGAACAGTTTCTTTAGTATTCCACCATCCATATAATTAAAAGCAAGTCTGAAGTTTTCAATCCCCGTGGCAAAGTGGTAACACACTCGTCGGCATTTTGCGAGCGCTTGGCCTGGGTCGTATCCAAGCCAGGGAAGATTAACTGGGCACCAATCCTTAACTATAGCCTCTGTTCACCCCAGCAGTGAATGGGTACCTGGATGATAAACAACTTGATGGGTTGCATTCCGGGGAAAATAAAGGTTAAGGACTTGCCCAAGATGCTGTGTGCTAGTGGCTGTTCAAAAATGTAAGAACTCTTGTATATATAAATAAATAGATAAAAAATAAATAAATAAAGGAGTTCGAAAGCGACGCATACGCTCCTCTCACAATGTTCTTTGTGTGTTCCTCTGGCGACAGCTTGCTGTCCAAAACTACCCGTAGGTCTCATTCTTTAGTAGTGTTCTGTAATTTCTTTCCACATAATTTGTAAGTTGTGTGTGGTCTATTTTATCCGATTCCACATTCCATAACATGGCATTTATTCACAGTGAATTCCATTTGCCACTTGACGCTCCAAGCACTTATTTTATCTATATCAATCTGAAGGGCGTTACAATTGTCTGCATCTGGTATCTTCCCCAGTATCTCAGCATCATCCCCAAACATGTTCATATAATTCTGTATTCCTTCTGGTAGATCGTTTATGTAGTCGATGAACATTACTGGTGCAAGAACGAAACCCTGTGGTACTCCGCTAGTAACACTCCACCAATCAGATACATTGTCTCTGATTACTGCCCTCATCTGTCTATCAGTTAGAAAATTTTTCATTCATGTTAGAAGTCTCCCCGTCACCCCTCCAGCATGTTCCAGTTTCCAGAACAGCCTCTTGCGAGGGACTCAGTCAAGAGCCTTTTTTAGGTCCAGATGGACACAGTCAACCCAACCACCTCTTTCCTGTAGCATCTCTGTGGCTCTATCATAAAACAAAAACTAAGTAGATTTGTTACACAGGATCTCCCTGTTTGAAAATTATACTGTTTGCATTATTATGTCATTACTCTCTAGGTGTTCAACCCATTTGGCATTAATTTTTTTTGTTTTGACTACAATGCTTGTTAATAATATGGGTCTCCTCTGCTACCATTTTGCTGATTGGAACTATGTTTACTTTTTCCATACATCTGCTAAGGATCAAGGATGTCTGGAATATCAACTAGAGTGGAATGCTCAACTCAATTGCACATTCTCACAGCATCCAAGTGAAATCTGGTCTAGCGGCTTTATTTCTTCCCAGCCTCTTGAGTAATTTTTCACTTCCTCTTGAGATACCTCTAGAGTCTACAGTATTGTGTTTCTGGAATTGGCATCGTGTCTGGGGTTTCTGAAAACCTCATTTTGCACAAACACTCTTTGGAACTGTTAATTTAGTGTTTTGCACATTTCCTTTTCATTCTCCGTGAATCTGTTCACCATTTTCAATCTCTGGATTTTTATCCTTTACATGTAGCTTGCTTTTAATGAATTTTTTTTAAGTTCTCCCATAGTGTCCTCTCTTAAAAACAAGTTTATCAACTGTTTCAATGTCCCGATTCTCTTTTAGATTACATCACAAAGCATATTTAATTTCCAATAGGACATAATCAATCTTTCCCAAAGGAGGAAGGTACTGAATACCAAATATCCTGGTGAATATTAAATCTAGTAGTGATGGAACATCCCCTTCCCTCATTCTTGTGGCCTGCTTGATGTGTTAATACATGAATGTCTCCAAAATGAGGTTTACAAATCTGCCTATCCAAATGTTCTCCATTCTTGCTTCATAGGCCTCCCAGTCTATTGTTTTCAAGTTGAAGTCCACCAGTACCAACAATTGTGATTTATCTTTACCTGCTCTTACTATAATCTCTCTCAAGACCATTATGAGGCCCCCCCCTTGTTTGACATCTAGTTCTTCCTTTATCAATGTGTTGCTTGCTGTTGGGCTGTAGGCATTTACATTAATCAGTTTAACGTCCCGATTACAAACCTACAATGCCATTCTGTCAACTTCTCATGGGTTGTTGACAGAATGTAAGCTGAATGGGCTTAGCACTCTTACCTTCAGGTGTTCTTTCACCAGCACAGCCACTCCTCCCCCTTCCCAGTTTTCCTGTCACATCTTTAAACTGAGTACTCCCTTGGGAACGCGACCTCATTTAAAATATTTATTCAATTTTCGTCTGTTAATGCGACAATACTGTAGCCGGAACCTTTTATGCTGAATTATATCTTTTAGGTCACTCCATCTGTGTTGGTATATAAAATTTTCAGGAGCATGTTCCATTTCCCTTTGTCTTTTACTCCCATTTAATCTAATGATTTTGTTGGTTTGTTCCACACACCAATCCGAAGGGGCAAACCCGAAAGCTGCCCAAGCCACATCCGCAGCTAGACCCTGCCCTGCCCCTGGAACCCTCAGATGTTTCAAGGCTGGAAAAAGGTGAGGAGGATCAGAGGAAGGGCAAGCCATGCCCAAAGGGGAAGGAAGAGTAGGTGCAGATGAAGCTAAGCTTGAATTAACCAGAATTAACCGCTGGCTGCCTTCCTCCTCCTCCAAACAAGTGGGAAGGAGGAGCAAATGAGCTTGATCTAGTTTCCATAAAATTTTGATTGATTGTTTACATGGTTTGGGGGGTTCTTTAGATGGTTCTGAAGGCTGCGGTCTCATCTGAAGCCAGCGGTGGTTTGTTTTGTTTCAGACTTTCTGGGCGACTCTCTCAACGGGGCATAAATGAATAACCAAGTAAATAAATAAATAAATGCTACTGCTTCCTGTGCCTCTGTGAGGATGGGGGACCCAAGTTGTGGCGCTGGTCCCTGGTAGCCATACAACTTCTCGACTAATAGGACCCAGTAGTGTGGCACCAGACATAGTAGCTTCAGGGAGGCACAAGGGGCTTTCCCAGAAAAGTTACCTACACTGGGAAAACATAAGGCAGCAAGATAGAACTACTATGTGAGGCATTACACACACAAGTACCTGGAACTGCATCACAGTAGTCATTCACTGTCCTTTACCACATATAAGAAGAACTATTCTGTCTTCTACAATTATTATTATTATGTGATGTTGCAGGCTATCAACCCAACACTAGCAAGGGCAATCAGAGCACACACTCCCTCTCTACTCCTATCCTTCTCTTTCACTTCTGTTCTTATATATTATTGCCCAATTCTATTTCTCATTATTATTTCCCCTTAAGCTTTACCTACCATAAACCAAACATATCAGTCATTACCACCTAAAACAAAAAATTCCCAGTTTAAATTCTCTTTTAGTTTTCTCGCTTACTTCCCACATATTCCACACAGCCATGAAAGCCTGTTTACATTCTTATAGGTTCATAGCAGAACCAATCCCTAGATCCAGAGCCAACTTTATTATTCATGGAGAGGATTTTAAAAAGGAAAGATCCATGCAAAAACCACTTCACCCTCTTAATTAGAGGAAGTACTTATAACAATATCCCATTCTTTAGTTTGAGAACTAGCTCATCAAGTTCTCTTAGGGTACATATATATTATGTCAAGCCCATATTTGTTCATATTTCTTTGATTTACTTAAAATATTTTAGTGCATTTCTGCGCTCAATTTCCACATTTTACGTGAAGAAGTACGCACTCGTCAGAAAATTATGCAGACTGAATGCAGCAAAGACAATTAATGCAACAAAAACAATGTAAAAAAAACTACTAGACAAATGTGCAGTATGTACAGGGAATATTCAAAGATAACTCATCTAATGTAAGAAGTTAAGTCTATAAATGTTTGTTCTACTTTACCTTATCTGTAACTATAGTGTCATAAAATAATCAAATATTGATGGAGTTTATTATGTTGGAAAAGGCTCTCAGAAACATTCATACCTGTTCTTATACACAACTGACATGTGTACAATCATCACTTTTTGCATTCATATGTGCTCAATAACCTGTTTCTCTCTGAACAAATTTCAGAGTTTCTCTGAAATTTGAAATCTTTCAAATTTAACCTGTTTCTCTCTCCTCCAGCTTTCAACAGCCCATCCAGACAACACGCTCCTTACAATAAACCAGTTTTTTATTATAAATTAAATTCCCTTTCAAAGAGCCTTTGAATCATCCAATGTAATTTTTCTTCAGTACTGTGTGACACAGATACTGAACACATTAGCATTATGATTATAGAAAAACATGTGGTCTGTACTCTGACAATAAATGTTCCGAAGATGCTAAAATGTCTTCCCTTTCGAAATACCAAAAATTTATATTTTTAATAATTTTTCATGTTTTGGAGCACAGTGCATAAATAGGTTATTAGGGGACCAGCCAAAACATTAGCGAACCATCCAGAGATCACACTGGCCAAGCACTTGCCATTAAAAACAATAATTGCTCTGCTTGTGAATATTTTCAATATTCTTTGCAAATTATCGGCCAGAAAGGTCTGAAAATTATGTTCGTTTTCTTTTTATTGTGATAGTGGTAGTGTGTGTACATTCTCATATCTATATTTGTATTTATGCAAGAAAAATACATGAGGAATGTTGAAAGATTTAGGACAGTGTTGAAATTTTCATATGGATTTGTATATTCAGTACCATTATGCATGAATTATTATAAAAACAAATGTTGTATGGCATCTATACTGTACCAAATTCTTTAACAAAAAATGTTGACTCCAAGTTCAAGTATGTTTATTGAGATAAGCAAGAAATACAGCTCAAAGAGATAGAGTAGCTTAGGCTATTTCTACCCCCCTGACTCCAAATTTATAGTTATAACTCAAAAACTAACATAAAAAATGTAAAGAGTATAAACCTTTTAGGAGTCACTAAGTGAGACCCTGAGATGCCCAGAACGTTAACAGACAGGACTGGGCCGACAGTCCGAAACATTAGTTAAGAACATTCGTATAAACTAGTTCATGCATAAAAAGTAAAACTTACCCTTCGAAGTATAGAAACTTCACTCTCAATCATATGTTCCTTCCCACGGCATTTAGTCTTGTCTATTATTTTTAGCGCATACTCTTCTTTTGTCTGTCTGCAAACACAACCTCGTACCACCGCAAAATTTCCATCACCAAGGATGCGGCCCACTGAATATCTAGGATAATTTTGTACAGTATATATTAGCCAAGTAGTATATATATTTTCTTTTAGCATGCTTATTTACAACCTTACATACCCTGCTATTTTGGGTGAGGAGGTTTTTAATGGGAAGATGAAAAAACTACCGTTGAATGTAATGAAATGCCATTTTCTGGGCGAGTCCCAGAGGCTTCCTGAAGCTATCATATACTTATCAGTGCCATACTATCAGGTGTCATGAGTCGCGGACTTCTTATTGGCCTACCAGTGACCATGAGCCAGAACCTGGTTCCCTCTGATAGGCGCAGGTAGCGATGGCCTACATAAACTTTACATTTAAAGGGTAATCATATTTGCCACTGCCAGGAAAGCACCCAGAAAACTGGGTGAACCCAAATAAAAAAGTGCACAATTTAAAAAGTGCGACCGCAGCCTGAAAACTCCCAAAAGATCTTTCCTAGCAATAAAGACCACCACCAAATTTACTTGAAACTATTGCCGGCTAGTTTGCCTAACCATCCCCCCCTCTTTGGGAAGAGGGGAGAAGGGAAGCGTACCGGGTCAGCCGGCTCCCACCAACCTCAGTTTGAAGCTGATGAACCACACTGATGGCATTTTATTAGATTCAATGCTGTTTTCTGGGGGAAAACCCCATCAGCTCCCTAAGGCTAACTTCCCACAGAGAAGAAAAGAAAAAGGGTACACACTAGGGAGGTGGTAGCGCCGCAGGTATCTCAACCCAAAGAAGAGATAGGCGGCCCCGACACCCCCCCCCCCCAAAAGCAACACAAGGCTGCCAAGAAATCCGGAACGGTAATAAGATATCAGGCCGCCAAGACCCCTTTTGCCAAGCAAAACCCTTGTGCCCAAATATCAGCCCAAGACATAAGCGAAAACAACTGTGAGAGCAGCATACACATAAACAGCATGAGCACGAGGGTAGACCACAGTCTGGCTAGACTGAACAACACTGCAGATAACCTGACCCACACGAGCCCTGAAACAGGTACCTAGGGAAACCGGAACAACCCACAATAACCCACCAAAAAAGAACCAGTGGCACGATGGTAGCGGCATAAAGCCGCCACCAGACAAAGTGCTCTATGAACCTCTGGCCAAACCAATCAAGCATCCACAACCTAAGAATCCCTTCGGAAGCCAGCCGACACAGTCTTCACCAGATAAGGAGCCGACTGCAACCGAACACCCAGGGTCAAGTTATAAAGACCCCATCGACAGAGGAGAGCACGAAGCACGCCCATCTGACAACTAGAGGCTAAAGAAGCAAAAGAGCCACCAAAAACAATCCAGGACTAAAGGGATCATTGGAAAACAAGCAAAAGAGAGAAAAGAAGGAGCCCGGCCAGAGACCAGGCAGGCTCAGGCGGTGCACGAGCAGACCGGATGTGAAACAGAGTGAGAGAAGCATGCAAAACTGGGCAAAGGACTCGGCAACCCCACACGTAAGCAGGAGCTTGCACCCAAGAAACAGCCAGAAAAAAAAGAGAAAAAACCTGCCGGAACCAAAGAACAACGACAAAGGTATATAAAATGGCAAAAGACTGCCAAGAGTCCATATTATCGCAAGAACTACAGGTGGGACACCTTTAACAAGCCTTGATACCTGCTTGATGAGGTTCTGGGAGTTCTTCCATTCCCTAAGCCTGGCCCGAGGCCAGGCTTGACTTGTGAGAGCTTGGTCCAACAGGCTGTTGCTTGAAACTGCCAGCAGGACCACATATCCACCGCAGGATATGGGCCTGCAGGCCGCTCCAAGCAACAGCCTTTTGGACCAAGCTCTCACAAGTGATCCATCCAAGTCAACACACCAGATGGAAAGAGCAGAAGAGAAGGCCAAACCAGTGAGAAACTTCACTCTCCTGACCCTTAAAAGGAGGCGAAGCTGGTTGATACCTGGTTGATACCTGGTTGATGGGGTTCTGGGAGTTCTTCTACTCCCCAAGCCCGGCCCGAGGCCAGGCTCGACTTGTGAGAGTTTGATCCACCAGGCTGTTGCTTGGAGCGGCCCGCAGAGCCACATACCCACCACAGCCCGGCTGATCTGGGACTTCTCTTAGGAAACAGTCCAGTTTTCTCTTGAAGATGTCCACGGTTGTTCCGGCAATATTTCTTATAGTCGCTGGGAGGACGTTGAACAACCGCGGACCTCTGATGTTTATACAGTGTTCTCTGATTGTGCGTATGGCACCTCTGCTCTTCACTGGTTCAATCTTGCATTTTCTTCCATATCGTTCACTCCAGTACGTTGTTATTTTACTGTGTAGATTTGGGACCTGGCCCTCCAGTATTTTCCACGTGTATATTATTTGGTATCTCTCTCGTCTCCTTTCTAGAGAGTACATTTGGAGAGCTTTGAGACGATCCCAATAATTTAGGTGTTTTATCTCGTCTATGCGTGCCGTATATGTTCTCTGTATTCCCTCTATTTCAGCAATCTCTCCTGCTCTGAAGGGGGAAGTGAGTACTGAGCAGTATTCGAGACGGGACAACACAAGTGACTTGAAGAGTACAACCATTGTGATGGGATCCCTGGATTTGAAAGTTCTCGTAATCCATCCGATCATTTTTCTGGCTGATGCGATATTTGCTTGGTTATGCTCCCTAAACGTTAGATCGTCGGACATCATTATTCCCAAATCCTTGACATGCTGTTTTTCTACTATGGGAAGATTTGATTGTGTTTTGTACCCTGTATTATGTTTCAGATCCTCATTTTTGCCGTACCTGAGTACCTGAAATTTATCACTGTTAAACATCATATTATTTTCTGCTGCCCAATCGAAAACTTTGTTGACATCTGTTTGTAGTTTTTCAATGTCTTCAGCAGAGGTAATTTTCATGCTGATTTTTGTGTCATCTGCGAAGGATGACACGAAGCTGTGACGTGTATTTTTGTCTATATCAGATATGAGAATAAGGAACAGTAGCGGTGCAAGGACTGTACCTTGAGGTACAGAGCTTTTAACATCGCTTGGACTCGATTTTATCTGATTGACTGTTACTCTTTGTGTTCTGTTCGACAGGAAATTGAGTATCCAGCGTCCTACTTTTCCAGTTATTCCCATTGACCTCATTTTGTGAGCTATCACCCCATGGTCACATTTGTCGAAAGCCTTTGCAAAGTCTGTGTATACAACATCTGCATTTTGCTTTTCTTCTAGGGCTTCTGTGATTTTGTCATAGTGGGAAAACGCCCGAGGTCGGACACCAAGCAAGCAACGCCAAAATCAAGCCAGGCTGGTTACCAAGGAACCAGATGAATACATTCTCCCTGTAAGACCCAAGCTGCACCAGCCACCCTGGAGCAACAGTTGGGCTGTTACTTCCCCCCCCCCCCCAGAAAAGGTGGGCTCCAGTCTCGACCTCAATTTTTATCTGGGAAGCAAGGCTGTTTACACCATAGAAGACTTTTGATATATTTTCTATGCAATATAATAATATTATAATGATTACAAGGGAGGAGAAAAAAAAAAGACCCAATACTTGTGTAAGTGTATTATTAAACCAAATTTTCACATGAATCTACCTCCTTTTATCAAGGTGTTGTAAACAGTGAATTAAACAAAGATTCTAAGTGTTTGTGTCTATATGCAAGCACTTAGAATGCATTTATATGCAAGATAAATGCATTATTATATTCATGATAAATGCATTATTATATGCATTTATTAACAATGAATTATATGTCTGACAGAGGTCCTTATGTGGCATTCATCATTAGACATTGAAATTGTAATAAGTTTATTGAGGTAAAATACACACAAAGGGATGAGGTAGCTCAAGTTATTCTCACCTCGGTTCATTAGACATCGTTGTGATTATGTCCCCCCAGGGACTCGTTGAGAGATGCCGGAACGTCTGAAGAATGACCAAGTGTCCGGGATTCTGGGAACTGTGGGTCAAGTACTACGGGAACTTTATCCCTATTCTGAACTTTACAAGGTCAGTACCTACTTGAATTAATAAAATTTGTTAATTTAGTTTCATTAAGAATAAATTTGCAGTTAATTGGATCTACTTTACTAAAAGATTTGTTTTCCTTTTCCATATCTATAGGATCTATAATTACCCCCTTCAAGTAAGCATCTCTCTCTAATATTTGAGCAGTTATACTGTATACAATTATACTATTATTAAAATCTATCTAGTGATTGAAATCCCAGCAATGGCATTATTCCAATCAATTTTTTGTACTGCTTTCTTGTGTTCAACTCTTTTCAATAAACCACAGCTAATCACTGCAACATGTAATAAATTGCAATCATTGCACTTTATAACAAATGCCATTACCTTCAATGTTAATATTATTACTATTAGCATTATCAGCATTACCATTGTCGCCTCTACCCTTGTTGACAATATTACCGGCACTACCACCACTCCTGGTGGTGTTATTGTTATCATTAACACTATTATACTATCATTCCCAACAGTATTATTACCATTACTCCCCATTGTTACTATTGATATTGTTTTGGTAAAGTATTGTGGTAATGGTTACCATCATCATTATTGCTGTCATTGTTATTACTATTATTACCTTTATTGTCATTACTGTTACTCCCATTATTATCGCGTTTGTTTTGGCAAATTGTTACTGTCCCCGTTCCCGTGGTTAAGTGGTAAGACACTTGCCTGGTGTTTTGCGAGCGCTTTGTCCTGGGTTCGTATCCTGGCCAGGAAGAATTTACTGGGCGCCAATCCTTAACTGTAGCCTCTGTTTACCCAACAGTAAAATGGGTACCTGGTTGTTAAACAATGTGGCGGGTCGTATTCCGGGGGAAATTAGGATTAAGGACCTGCCAAAAATGCTATGCATGCTAGTGGCTGTACACGAATGTAAAAACTCGTGTATATATATAAATAACAAAAAGTAATAAAACTGTAATGGTAATAATACTGATGAGAATGCTGGTAGTGTTAACGATAATAAAAATAACAGCAAGAGTGGTAATTACCTAAGTGTAGTTACAGGATGAGAGCTATGCTCATGGTGTCCCGTCTTCCCAGTACTCTGTCGTATAACACTTTGAAACTACAGTACTGACTGTTCTGGCCTCCTCCACCTTCTCACTTAGGTTGTCGTTTCAACCGTCTACCACTCTGTTTACAAAAGAAAACTTTTTAAAATTTTTATGCACCTTGGTTTCCTTAACTTGAATCTGTGTCCTCTTGTTCTTGAAGTTGTTGGTTTCAGGAATTCCTCTTTTTGTCAATTTGGTCAATTCCTGTTAGTATTTTGTAAGTGGTGATCATTTCACCTATTTTTTATCTTCTATCTTCTAGTTTTGGCATGTTTAACACCTCTAGTCTCTCCTCGTAACTCTAGTTTTTCAGTTCCAGAAGCCATTTTGTAACATGATTTTGCACCTTTTCCAGTTTATTTATGTGTTTCTAGAGACATGGGGCCATACAACTGCTGCATATTCCAGTTTTGGTCTCTAGTCATGAACAGTTTCTTTAGTATTTCACATCTATGTAATTAAAAGAGATTCTGAAGTTGGAAAGCTATGCATATGCTCCTCCTTTGTGTTCCTTTGGTGACAGTCTAATATTCAAAACCACCCCTAGGTCTCATTCTTTATTAGAGTTCATTAATTCCTTTCCATGTAATTTGTAAGGTGTGCGTGGTCTATTTTCTCAGCTTCCCCATGTCATAACATGGTATTTATTCACATTGAATTCCATTTGCCACTTGACGCTCCAAACACTTATTTTATCTAGATTAATTTGAAGGACATGACAATCGTCTGCGTCTCCTATCTTCCTTATGGTGTTAGTGTAAGTAATATCGAAAACAGATGTAGAGGTAACAATGATAACATTGATATAGTTATCTTGAGGTTATCTTGAGATGATTTCGGGGCTTTTTTAGTGTCCCCGCGGCCCGGTCCTCGACCAGGCCTCCACCCCCAGGAAGCAGCCTGTGACAGCTGACTAACACCCAGGTACCTATTTTACTGCTAGGTAACAGGGGCATAGGGTGAAAGAAACTCTGTCCATTGTTTCTCGCCGGCGCCCGGGATCGAACCCGGGACCACAGGATCACAAGTCCCGCGTGCTGTCCGCTCGGCCGACCGGCTCTCAATTAATAGTAATGGTAATAATTAGAACAATACAGGTAATGGTGTCTATGTGATAAACTACAAAGATTTTATGTTGGAGATACTGGCTGTAGTAGAGTATATTGAAAAAAGAGTTGATGAACACAAGAAAACAGTAACAAAATTTGATAGGAATAATGCCATTGCTAACCACTGTTGGGATTTTATTCACAGGTTAGATTTTAATAATAGTATAATTGTATGTAACTGCTCGAATATTAAAGAGAGATGCCTACTAGAAAGGGTTATTATAGATCCTATAGAAATGGTAATGGGCAACAAATTTTTTAGTAAAGTTGATTTAATAAACTACAAAAGTATGCCTAATAAAACTAAATTAACTAATTTTATTAATTGATATAAGCACAGGCATTGTGGTGTCCAGAATGGGGGATAATGTTCCTGTGGTACCCGGCCCACAGTTCCCAAAATCTAGGACATATGATCATTCATCAGAAGTTCCGGCATCAATCCCTGGGAAGCATAATCATAACGTCTAATGACAGACGTCACGTGAGGCACTCTGCCAGACATATAAACCCAAGCACTTAGAATCTTTCTTCAATGCACTTTTTACATAACCGCGATAAAGGATGTAATTTCATCTAAAAAATTTGATTAGTATCCACTCAATTTAACAGCCGTCTTATTTACCGATCTGCCGGTTCCATTGACCGGTTTGGGAGCAGTTTTGTACAAGTACTGTACAAGTATTTGGTCTTTTCTTCAGCGTCATCCAAACACTACAGTATTGAAGTAAGCTTCTCAATAATAATAATAATTTATTTATTCTGTGCATTACTGACAGTAAACATGAATATGATTAATATTGAGTGAATGCTGGTTATGTAAAAGGTACAGTATGTAAAAGTTATACACATTCTCAAAGCAAAAGTTAATGCCTTCAAAAAATTTTCAGCTGGAAATATATTAGAAACTGAGTAATGAACAATGACAATTTACTTGAATGTGTCAAAATTGTAAGATATATAAAAGGTACCGTACTGGTTTTATACAATGAACAATGTACTGTACTCAAATTCCCAGAGCCAAGGTTAATGTTTTCCCTTCCATGAAATCAATGATCAAAAATTTTACAGCAACAATATCATAGAAACTGAATAAATAATGAGCTCTCCAGACTTACTTAGATGTGACACAGGTTGGGAAGATAATATTTTCCAAACCCCCGCAGACCACATGGCCATTGTGTTCGTACTGCTGCTGCTGTTGATAAGTATGTTGATTTGGCTGGCTAAGACGCTTGTGAGGAGACTGCGCTCTCGGTTTTCTCGGTGAACGTGGTAAACTCCCTACAGAAATAGTTGGCATAAGTGATATTTACTATATAGATATACTAATATATAACTATATAGATATACTAATATATAGAAGGGGTACCACCTCTGGTGCAAGTGTAGGGACCCATAGCCTCGGAGAAGAAAATAAAGAGTACTCAGAGAAGACCTTGTGGATCCTCACTGAACACTTTGATATTTTCTTCTCCTACCTACTAATACTAATACTAATGTACTAATACTGTATCATACTAATGTATGATATACTAATGTACATACTGTATCAATAATTTTAATGTTAAGATCCCTTGAGGTTATCTTGAGATGATTTCGGGGCTTTAGTGTCCCCGCGGCCCGGTCCTCGACCAGGCCTCCACCCCCAGGCAGCAGCCCGTGACAGCTGACTAACACCCAGGTACCTATTTTACTGCTAGGTAACAGGGGCATAGGGTGAAAGAAACTCTGCCCATTGTTTCTCGCCGGCGCCTGGGATCGAACCCAGGACCACAGGATCACAAGTCCAGCGTGCTGTCCGCTTGGCCGACCGGCTCCCTTGTGAATGTTTAGTAAGTAAATTCATTCAAATGATGAAGGTACTGTATTTCATCTTCAATACCAGAAAACCTCATGAAATAAACAATAAATACAGGACAGCAGGAGCATATTTAAAGCATTATTCATCCAGGCTTATCTTTTGGCTCCTCCCCAACGTAAATAATTTTAAAATTTAAACAAAAAAAAACATACTGAAGGTAGCAGTGTAACTCTAGTAATAATGATATTTTTGAACTATTAAAATGTTTGCTATAATAATTAATTCTGATAAATTAGAATTCAGCGGATGTTTAATAAAACAAATACCAAAAAGTCATTGTTAAAGAAAATAAATTATCATTGTGAAAGAATTAACCAATAATTTGTACAAAAACAAAAATTTTATTTTGAAAAATGGGTTATAAACAATGCACTACACACCCAGTCATGTTACAAATGAAACATGTCAGCCAAAATATTATATTTTCTAGGAGGAGTCCCTTGGTGACTATTCACAAAATAGAACACAAAACAATGGGTATAAATTGGATAAGTTTAGATTTAGGAAAGACCTGGGTAAATACTGGTTCAGTAACAGGCTTGTTGATTTGTGGCACCAATTACCGCATAATATAATAGAAGTATGATCCCTTAATTGCTTCAACCGTAGGATAGACATGTATGTGAATGAGTTTGGGTGGATATAAATAGGAGCTGCCTCGTATGGGCCAATAGGCCTTCTGCAGTTACCTTCATTCTTATGTTCTTATTCCTGAAGCTAATCAGTCCTAGAAGTCCTTTTAGGCCTAACAGGACCAGAGCCAGAACCTGTCCTCACCTTCAAAGATGTGTAAGGAACAAGACATAGTATCATCACCCCACTGGGAAAGCATCAAGAAAATCAGTGACACCTTACAGACAACAACAAGGTTCATAGAAAACGAAGCAATGGAACTGCTAAAAGATTGCAACAGTGTAGGCAAAACAGGTGAATCACTCATTACACAATAGAGGATAGGGGCATTAAAAACAAAAGGAGAGAGAACATTCTGAAAATTCTACATGTACAGTATATACTAACATAAATGGAGCGAGACAAAAAATAATGGAGGTAAATAGCAAAATTCAGCTTAACCACTGCACTGCGCAGAGCGCCTTATGGAGCCAGATTGGGGGGTGCGCAGAGTGCCATATGGCACTTTTTGGTATAAGGAGTGATTCAAAACTCCCACAGCTACACGAGGATCACATCCTGTGCCTCGGGACTCCAGGAAACAGACGCCATCTTGAAAACAAAATCATCAGTATCCATACTTAGCTGTGAGAGCCTCAGAACTAAGAGCTACCAAAGTTGGCGCAAGCAGCAGCAGCTCACAGCACTGCTGCGCAGCTAGGGGCCACAGCACCACTTAGTAATAATAAATATAATAGGTAACTAATTATTTTGCAGTGAGTGTCATAGATGATTCTGACTATGATAAAAGATTATGTACAATGTTCAGATATTAGTGCATACAATGTTAGTTATGATATCCTTCAAAGCGACATCCACACCGCTGCGAACTCCTGCACCATGCAGTGGGCCCAATGGAAGGATGAACCCCACCGCCCCTGGGTGGCCTGAAGAGGACTCACTGGTCACAAAGCCCCAACCAAGAGACAATGTGTCCATGAACACATCGAGCAGCCGATACAAGGCCCCCGGGAGTCGAGCCCAATGATCGCGAGAGAAGCGGAAGGGACATCCCCGAAGGAACCAGAACAGCTGACGAAGTCAAACCCGGCCTGGCGGTCGAAAGTGGGATTGCAGCCACAGCAGAACCTCTGGAGGAAGAGACAAGGAAGCAGTCCAAGAGTCCCACACAAGACCCAGCCAAGTCTGAACCTGAGAGGGAACCAGATGGGATTTCCTCCAGTTCAACTCGGCGAGCTGGGAAAGAACCAAATCCCTGGCGAGCAGACACGCAGACTGGCTGGAAGGCCACATCAGCCAGTCGTCGTGGTAGACCAGCATCCGAACCCCTAAGAGACGCAAACGGATGACCAAGACCCGGGTAAGGCGTGTGAAAATGCAAGGTACCAGATTCAAGCCAAATGGAAGGCAACGAAAGCGGTAAACCTGATGCCCCACAAAAAAACTGAGCCAGTCCCTGAACCCCGGACAAATTGGGACCTGCCAATACACATCCAGGAAGTCCAGGGACACCATCCAAGCACCTGGCTTAACCCTTACACTGCTCAGGGGTCCTGGGGACATTTACACCCCTGTGCGCAAGAAAAAAAAAAATTCAAAATTTTTTTTCGTCTTCTAAACATGTTAATTTGTGTCCCCTGAGCACGGGAAAAATAGCAAAAAAATCGTAGGTGATATATTTTGGGCGCAATTGACCGAGGAAGTCTGGCAAAAAGTGGGCGTTGACAGAGCGGTCGCCAGGGCCGGTCAGCGTCACCCGCGCTGACAGATGGGAGTTGCCACAAAGATATTGTTACCTAATTGTTTCAATGTCTCCGATTGATTTTTTCTTAGTTTTTTTGCAGTAATATTATTCAATAGTGTATATTGTAATATATTTATATAATAAAAGTGGTGAATAATCGCTATACTCAAACGTATGGTGTG
Organism: Procambarus virginalis; assembly: GCA_020271785.1. Taxonomy (NCBI): domain Eukaryota; kingdom Metazoa; phylum Arthropoda; class Malacostraca; order Decapoda; family Cambaridae; genus Procambarus; species Procambarus virginalis. Next base: position 2,959,344 of record WNGS01007182.1, read on the forward strand.
CATATTAGTAATTCAATTATTATGTTCATAAAACAATAAACAAATAGTTTTGCTGCTATTACACTCTATACACAGGTTATATATAAGTATCTGCATATTTTGGTCACCATAACGAACCACTAAGTTGGTATTGAGAGTCGAAAAGCAACGAAGAGTTACCGCTACACACCAGCCAGCCACTCGCTGCCGCTCCCTCAACACACGCACTAAACTTTCTCCCCCAACAATACCATTTGTGGTGTTATTACACTATATACAGACGTTATATATAAGTATGTATATATTTTGTTCACCACAACTGTACAGCTAAGCTGATATAGTTAGTTCAGGCACTAAGAGTCGTCGGTATACACAGCTGGCGGCTGGCGGCTCCCTCACTCATTCAAGGTCACACGCACTAAACTTTCTCCCCCAACAATACTGTTTGCAGTGTTATTACCCTATATACACATATTATATATAAATATCTACATGTTTTATGCACTGTAACTGTACACCTAAGCTTGTAGTGCGCCCAAAGAGCATAGTGGCCACCCTCTAAACAGCTTGACAAATCGTGCAGACGACGTCACCTCCGTCACCCAAATGGCTCCTCCCAGCATAATCCTTTTGCTGTTATTACACTAATACACACATTATATATAAGTATCTACATTTGTGTTCACCATAGAGAACCACTGAGCTGGTATGGTGAATGTAAACAATAACAGGTGGCCACACAGTCAGTAAACGATGCTGTCTCCCTCCGTCTCTCAGCATCACTCCTCCCACAGCGCTAATTATTACAACAATCCTGCTATTATCACAACCCTGGTTATTTACATCACAGTCACGGGTCATCTGTAATATTGTCATCGCTAAATAATAACAGTTATATATTTATTTTGACATTTTTCGGCGATGCTGTGGTCACAAGCTGAACAGCAATGCTGATCGCTCATGCTGCGTGCGCCAGCCTTGGTTGCTCCAACAGTACTGTGCCTCTCACACCTGAGAATATTGCCCACGATTTTTTTTTTAAATGGCGTCTATTTACAAGAGCCCTGAGGAAGCTACTGTGAACCCCGTGTAGCCGCGGGCCATTTGAATCGGGAATGGCACCCTATGGCGTATATATACGCCATGCGCACCATGGGACATGTTACTCAGGGCGTATATATACGCCATGCGCAGTTTAAGGGTTAAAAAGAAGACTGATCTGGGAAGAATAGTAGTCATCCGAAAGGAGGGGCAAAAGACCCAGGGGGTTCAGATGGGACAAGTCCAGAATGAACCACAAGTCCGTGCAGTCCCATTTCGGAACTGAAAACGGGTGGGAAACCTACCTGAGGGATGAGGACCTTTTACCCATGCCCAAGTGTACCCACTCCAAGATGACTTGACAGAACGCAGAAGAAGAGGCCTGCCCTGCCAGCCCCGAACCCCCCGAAGGAGGAGGGACCGCAAGCTGCAAGAAACGACCCGAATGCCCATGAATCGATTGTGAGACCAGGCATGAGCAAACAAATGTGAGCCTCCCCCCCCCCCATCACCCCCGTCAATGGGACGACCCATAAAAGGGCCGACGCTCCTTGCAAGAAGCCAACTGACGAGCAGAGTGATCACCGCGCCAACCAGACTCCATCGGCTTTGAAGGCTGCGCCAGCTCCGAAATTGGCACCACTGGTCTACCACGACAGGAGGAACCCCGAGCCCTGCCACGACCTTTCCGGGAAGACCCCCATGGGCCCTCCAGAGAACCAACAAGTCCGACAGACGACAATTAGAATCCACCGCCTGCAGAAACTGCACCACCGCAGACTCTGCAAACAGCAAAGGGAAAAAAAAGCGTAGAAAACCTAAGAGCCAGAGCTCAAGCGGATTCCAAAGATTGAAACGAGCACCACCTGACAGCATGTGAGACAAGAAGCAAAGAACAGACACCCTGCCTCCCTTAGGATCAGCACAAACAGCTTCAACAAAGCAGCCGATGCCCGTACCGCCAAGATCAGCGCATCAGAACCAGGATCGGCACCCAGCGCCTCCTCGTCCTCCTCAAGAAAGTTCGAAGACAGCTCGAGAAAGGAAAGGTTAAACGCAAGACCGAAGCCAATGGCCATGGGTGCGCAAGTCCTCAGCAACCAGGGCAGCCGAAAGGGAGGGAACCCTCAAATGAAGCTGTACCAGGCTGACATCCAGAGGAAGGGCAGGGAAAAAACAAACACGCATTGAGGCGTTCAAACTCACCTCACCAGGTAAACCTGAACAACCATAAGGGCCTCTCATCACTCAAGCATGCGGGACCAACCGAACATATGCTACACTTTCCAACGAAAAGACAGGACAGTCTGCCAACCAGGATGACTCTAGAACCTCGTAGCATACCCAGTCAGGAAAGGAAGAACCAAACTCAAAAGAGGCAGGATCCATTATCGAGGTGTAATCCAGGTCACTCGGGAGGTAAGCTGCAATGGCCTCCCACACCTCATGGGGCAGGATGCGGGACGCTGAAAACCCAAGGGAACCTGGAACTGAACCCGGGGAGGGTTTGACACCATATCAAACTTGTACAGGGAGGGAGGATAAGAAATCCTCACCTCCTGCAACAACAAGCCCCACTCAGAGGGTACCAAAACCCAAGCGCGATCAAACAGGGGCCCAAGCCCCTAAAGTCAGCCCCTTCTCTGCCCCGGGAACCTCCACACCAGGACCCAAAGCTGAGACGTCCTCCAAAACCTCTGCCTCAAAAGAGAGGGAAGAGTCCACAGGAAAAGCTGGAATGAAGGGGCCCACTGGTCAGACCCAGAAGCACCAGCTGAAGGAACAGGCTCGAATGCCTCCGTCATCACACCGGAAGGGGCATCCCCCGAAATCGCCCGAGTCTCACCACCAACTAAACCCTACCCAGACTCGAAACTCTCAGACACTTCGGAGCCGGGTGCAAGGGAGGAGGAATAGGACACACAACACCAGGGGACGGACAAGGGAGTGCAGACGAAACGAAAGTCAAGGCAACTAACACCCCCAAGTCCGAGTCCCTATAACCAAAACAGGGCAGTCTCAGGGCATATGGGTAAGCAACCAACTTAGCACACTGCAGCAACCTAAAATACGCATGCAACACCGAAGCTGCTTGCACCCGAATATCAAGATCAGTGGATTGGGTTAACTGGATTACAAGCAAGGAACACCACTCGCAGGACTGGGTCGAAGGTGTTACCGACCCAACAGGCAGCATGACGGAGACAACTGGTGAGTGTCACCCTGAGACAAGGGAACAGAGCAACCCTCAAATTCGCATGAAGCGAGATGGGACCCAGGAACGCATCCATCGGACCACTGAGCCCCAATGGGGGTTTCCAGGGCCCTTAGACGCTCTGCTAAGGGAAGCCCAGGCAAAGTACTGTACTGATAACTGGCACCCCAAACTACCTAGCGAACTACTAAAAGCTGAACCCCCGGGACATGTACACTCACAGGGACCTAGTGGAGGACCACAAAATATATAGAAGGAGTATAAACACCAAGGGGTGGACCCCCCTCCCCCCACCACCAGGCAGGAAACAAAAAGTAAAAGAAAAACCCCGCAAGAGGACAATGACCCAGGCGAAAGAGAGCTAGCCACTATGTTATGGTGAAAACTAGGTGCACATTACCTTATGCCCCTACCAGTGATGAAACTACCTCCTACCCAGAGACAAACAGTGGTGCATGAAACACCCCAGCTGACTCCAAGGGCGGACAATCACCAAGCAGTAAAAGACCCCACGGAGGCAGACTCCAAGCAACTTGTGGAAGATAACCCCCAAGCCACATGGGCAGGGGTTATCATAGCTATCAAGGGATAGTTTGATAATAACCGAGGCCAGGCTTGACCACCTGGCCTCGAGCCCGGCTTCGGGAGTAGAAGAACTCCCAGAACCCCATCGAGCAGGTATCAAGCAGGTATATCATAACCAACATTGTATTCACTGATCTCTGAACATTGTACATAATCTTTATCGCACTCAGAATCAAAGTGCGACACCATCAAAGCAAAATAATTAGTTAAATATTTATTCATCATTACTAAGTGGTGCTGTGGCCCCTAGCTGCATAGTGGGGAGTAGAAGAACTCCCAGAACCCCATCAACCAGGTATCAACCAGTGGTGCTGTGAGCTGCTCCTGCATGTGCCAACCTTGGTAGCTCTCTCAGTTCTGAAGCTCTCACAGCTAATGTAATTCTACATTACAGGACACCTAAGGAAGGGAACCCCTAGGCTCATGCAGCCCGAGTACTCATGAAATTACACCTGGCTCGCACACCACCACAGGACAGGACCACACCACAAGGTACAGTTCTGGAAAGTGTCTGGATCCAGAGTCGCACGACTGCCAGGTCTCACATCAGCCACAGAACTGGGGGTGGAAAGCCGGCACGGGGGGTCTGAAGCTCTGCCTTCCTATAGCTATAGGCAGCTGTATAGCTGCACATACAATGGTGTGGTAACGGTTGTGACATCATGCTCGTTTGCTCGTTTTTAGTTTGGGGAGTTCTGTCCAACAGTTCGGGTTCCAGTAGCAATTTTTTACCCATATAAGGTTTGCTTTGGGGTGCCTACCTTTTTGGGTTCCTGACCCAGTCGATGGCAGACATAGAATGCTTCAAACCACACGGGGGTTTCTATAGGCCATTGCTCCTCTTGCTTCTTTGAGGGGGGCCAGGTTCTGGCCCGTGGTCCCCCGGTAGGGATAAGAACTCCATTCGCTTTGACTGATGCCACGGTCTAACACATTTATATCAGCCGGAGAGCTCTGTCTTTCAATAAAATATTGANATCGGGCTAATGTATATTAGACCAGGACATTAGCTATGGAGTTCAGACCTACAGGGGCCATGAGCCAGAACCTGGCCCATTCAGAGAGGTTGCAGGGAGCAATGGCCCTGGAAAACCCCCTTGTGGTTGGGGTTTTTCTTATCTGCCATCGACTGGGGTTAGGCACCCAGAAAGGTGGGCATAATAAACCAAACCCCACATGGTAAGAAACTAACAACAAAAACCAAACAGAGGCAGAACTCCCTACAATCCTAAGGAAATAAGCAACAAGCAAACGTAACACACTACTGCCGCGCCGCTCACCCGCACAGCCACCCGGACCTCACCGGCTGCATAACACTCCAGTTCAGAAGCTAAGCTTCAACAAACACGAAAAAAAACGCCGACCGGTGGGAGAGAGGGTTGCCAGGGAGCCTCCGGAGCTCACCCAGAAAATGGCATTTTATTACATTCAATGCTGGTTTTCTGTGGGGAGCCCCTACGGCTCCCTGGAGCTAAATACCCAAAGAGAAGGAAAGAAAGGGCTGACCTGGGAGGCGGCCGCCACAAACTCTGCAACGCGAAGTCGAGACAACAGGCTGCAACCTGCGACCCAAAGCAACACCAGAACGCCCAGGAGCAGACATGTTCACAAAATAACTGGCGGCCAGGAACCTGTACGACCTCCAAATCCCTGTGTCCGAAATGAGCCCAAGACACATTACCAAACTCGGCAGCGAAAGCTGCAAACGTTCGAATGGCACAGACGCGAGGATAGACTGCAGGCTGGCTAGACTTAACCTTGCAGTCGACCTGGGAGACCCGAGCCCTGGAACAGGGAACAAGGGAAAACAAATCAACCCAAAGTGCATCCCCAGCCACGGCACACAGGTAACGGCGAAGAGCCGCAACTGAACACAACACATGACGCACCCCCAGCCTAGCCAACCAAGCATCAATAACCCAAGGACCCCTTCGAAAAGCAGCTGTCTCGGCTTTCGCCAGAGAAGACGAAGAAGGCTACAAACGTACAAACTTACCACCAGAACCAAAAGTGCAGACACCCCCTGTGCAGGAGGAGTGCCGGAAGCTCCCCGACCCGACCCCCAGAGGCCAATGCCAACAAATATAGGACCTTTGAAAAACAATCTTGAACCAAAGGAGCTACCACAAACTGAGGAGAGGAAAGATAAGAGAGCACCCTGACCAAGGACCAGGACGGCTCAGGCGGCGCATGAGCAGGCCAGAGGTGAAACAAAGCACGAGAAAGCATACGAAACAGGGCGGACGTGACGTCCACCCCGAACGTAAGCTGGAGCGGCTCCACAGCATTGCACGATATGAGGCTACAAGAAGCATTAATAACAGTCCGGAAAACCAAGAAAGGACAAGACAACCCGATGCGAAAAAGAAGACAACCTACAAAGAATAAGAAAATGGGGAATAGAAACGCCAGGAAACTTCATACTGTCGCCGAGACGAAGCTCACAGGTGGGACACCATCAACGAAGCCACCTGATCACCATAGAGATGGTGACACACCCGCATCAAAAGACCAGACGCGAAGAGCCGAGGAGAAGGCCGAACGTGCAAGCCATAAACATAGATCACTAAGAACTCTTTGACCCGGTCAGGATATGGCTTGCGCATTTATGCAGCTTTCTCACACATGATAAACTCAGTGCGGCCCGTGCATGCGCCAGAATTTGATGAAAAACTGTACCCAAATGGATCCACGAGTGTCGTCGGGGGTTGATCAGTCAGGGAGCTTAGTTAATAAGCACCAGGACTGACCAATCCTTATAGACGATCATTGGTGCGGTGATCACGGTACTGTGTACGTTTAGGGGTGATCCTAGACGGCATGGGTTCGAATCCTGGCCGGGTCAAAGAGTTCTTAGTGATCTATGGCTTGCGCGTTCATGCAGGTTTCTCACCCACACACACCACACACACACACACAATATATATAAAATGTAATAATTGAATTATTAAATATAATTGTATGTACTGTATATGTAATCACAAAATAAGCAAAATAAATGTTATCATTACTGTCCACCTACTTTTGGACCACCCAATTAAATCATTGAAGACAACAGTGAATTACAGTAAACCTAACACGAGAAAAGGAAAGAATCAGAGTAAACCTAATCACAATATTTAATATACCGAGATATATTGGCAAAATTGACAAGACCAGCCTCTAATATAAACAATAGAATGACATCCCACACAAAGAAACCAAAATTACAAGGAGAAACTGTATCACACTAATAATAGCATGTAAGCAAAATTAAATATGGTGACTGGCTACAATTACAGTTTTAAAAGCATATTAATTTAATTTAATATGTCGGGGACAGGAAGCCAGAGTGTGTTGATACACGTTTGGGTTTTATCGTGGTCTCACCACCTAAGGCCGAGATACTAATCGCGCCCAGGATGCAACCCCACAACATGCTGACTAACGCCATGAGCATCTACTCACTACTAGGTAAACAGAGCATTAGGAGAAAGGAAATGTGCCCAACCATTTCTGTCCCACCCGGGACTCGAACCCGGATTCTCAATTGTGCATCGAGAACGAACCCGACTGTACTACCGGGACCCTTACATAGAGTAAATATACAGTAAAACATTAGAGGGATGAGAATAAGTGCATTAGACAATTGATAGCTACAATCCAAGAATTGGAACTCGGTCCCTACAGGTAAAAGTAGGCAAGCAAAAATGGTTAAGTATCGTATACACACACACGTACGCACACAGGTAACATACACACACCTGAGGGGTGACAGGTAAGCTTCTAACATGGATGACAAGACTAGCCAGGTGTCAACCAGGTATCAACCAGGATGAAAAATTTTCTGACTGATAGAAAAATGAGGGCAGTGATCAGAGGCAATGTATCGGACTGGAGAAATGTCACAAGTGGAGTACCACAGGGTTCAGTTCTTGCAATAGTGATGTTTATTGTCTACATAAATGATCTACCAGTTGGTATACAGAATTATATGAACATGTTTGCTGATGATGCTAAGATAATAGGAAGGATAAGAAACTTAGATGATTGTCATGCCCTTCAAGAAGACCTGGACAAAATAAGTACATGGAGCGCCACTTGGCAAATGGAATTTAATGTTAATAAATGCCATATTATGGAATGTGGAATAGGAAAACACAGACCCCACACAACCTATATATTATGTGAGAAATCTTTAAAGAATTCTGATAAAGAAAGAGATCTAGGGGTGGTTCTAGATAGAAAGCTATCACCTGAGGACCACATAAAGAATATTGTGCGAGGAGCCTATGCCACGCTTTTTAACTTCAGAATTGCTTTTAAATACATGGATGGCGATATACTAAAGAAATTGTTCACGATTTTTGTTAGGCCAAAGCTAGAATATGCAGCGGTTGTGTGGTGCCCATATCTTAAGAAGCACATCAGCAAACTGGAAAAGGTGCAAAGACATGCTACTAAGTGGCTCCCAGAACTGAAGGACAAGAGCTACGAGGAGAGGTTAGAGGCATTAAATATGCAAAAACTAGAAGATAGAAGAAAAAGAGGTGATATGATCACTACATTCAAAATAGTAACAGGAATTGATAAAATTGATAGGGAAGAATTCCGGAGACCCGGAACTTCAAGAACAAGAGGTCATAGATTTAAACTAACGAAACAAAGCTGCCCAAGAAATATAAGAAAATTCACTTTCGCAAAGAGAGTGGTAGACGGCTGGAACAAGTTAGGGGAGAAGGTGGTGGAGGCCAAGACCGTCAGTAGTTTCAAAGCGTTATATGACAGAGTGCTGGGAAGACGGGACACCACGAGCGTAGCTCTCATCCTGTAACTACACTTAGGTAATTACACACACACGCACACGCACACGCGCACACACACACACACACACACACACACACACACACACACACACACACACACACACACACACACACACACACACACACACACACACACACTAGGTAATTACACTTAGGTAATTACACACTGGAAAAAATGCTCAAGGAGCTAAGTAAGAACAAGGAAGTTGGTCCAGATGGAGTTTCACCATGGGTTCTGAGAGAATGTGCACCTGAGCTCAGCATTCCACTTCAGCTGATTTTTCAGGCATCCCTGTTTACAGGAGTTGTAGCTGATGTGTGGAAAAAGGCTAACATAGTTCCAATCTACAAAAGTGGAAGCAGGGAAGACCCCCTTAATTATAGACCTGTATCATTGACAAGTGTAATAGTCAAAATATTGGAAAAAATAATTAAAACTAAATGGGTAGAACACCTGGAGAGAAATGATATAATATCAGACCAACAGTATGGTTTTCGATCTGGAAGATCCTGTGTAACGAACTTACTCAGTTTCAATGATCGAGCAACAGAGATTTTACAGGAAAGAGATGGTTGGGTTGACTGCATCTATCTGGACCTAAAAAAGGCTTTCGACAGAGTTCCACATAAGAGGTTGTTCTGGAAACTGGAACATATTGGAGGGGTGACAGGTAAGCTACTAACATGGATGAAAAATTTCCTAACTGACAGAAAAATGAGGGTCGTAATCAGAGGCAAGGTATCGGATTGGAGGAATGTCACGAGTGGAGTACCACAGGGTTCAGTTCTTGCACCAGTAATGTTCATTGTCTACATAAACGATCTACCAGAGGGATTACAGAATTACATGAACATGTTTGCTGATGATGCTAAGATAATAGGGAAGATAAGAAACCTAGATGATTGTCATGCCCTTCAAGAAGACCTGGACAAAATAAGTATATGGAGCAATACTTGGCAAATGGAATTTAATGTGAATAAATGCCATGTTATGGAATGTGGAATTGGAGAACAGACCCCACACAACCTATAAATTATGTGAGAAATCTTTAAAGAATTCTGACAAAGAAAGGGATCTAGGGGTGGTTCTAGATAGAAAACTGTCACCTGAGGACCACATCAAGAACATTGTGCGAGGAGCCTATGCTACACTTTCTAACCTCAGAATTGCTTTTAAATACATGGATGGCGAAATACTAAAGAAATTGTTCACGACTTTTATTAGACCAAAGCTGGAATATGCAGCGGTTGTGTGGTGCCCTATCTTAAGAAGCACATCAACAAACTGGAAAAGGTGCAAAGACATGCTACTAAGTGGCTCCCAGAACTGAAGGGCAAGAGCTATGAGGAGAGGTTAGAGGCATTAAATATGCAAAAACTAGAAGATAGAAGAAAAAGAGGCGATATGATCACTACGTACAAAATAGTAACAGGAATTGATAAAATCGACAGGGAAGATTTCCTGAGACCTGGAACTTCAAGAACAAGAGGTCATAGATTTAAACTAGCTAAACACAGATGCCGAAGAAACGTAAGAAAATTCACCTTCGCAAACAGAGTGGTAGACGGTTGGAACAAGTTAGGTGAGAAGGTGGTGGAGGCCAAGACCGTCAGTAGTTTCAAAGCGTTATATGACAAAGAGTGCTGGGAGACGGGACACCACGAGCGTAGCTCTCATCCTGTAACTACACTTAGGTAATTACTTAGGTAATTACACACACACACACACACCACACACACCACACACACACACAAACACACACCACACACACANGAAGACCCCCCTTAATTATAGACGGTATCATTGACAAGTGTAATAGTCAAAATATTGAAAAAATAATTAAACTAAATGGGTAGACACCTGGAGAGAAATGATATAATATCAGACAGACAGTATGGTTTTCGATCTGGTAGATCCTGTGTATCGAATTTACTCAGTTTTTATGATCGAGCAACAGAGATATTACAGAAAGAGATGGTGGGCTGACTGCATCTATCTGGACCTAAAAAAGGCTTTCGACAGAGTTCCACATAAGAGGTTGTTCTGGAAACTGGAAAATATTGGAGGAGTGACAGGTACGCTTCTAACATGGATGAAAAACTTTCTGACTGATAGAAAAATGAGGGCTGTGATCAGAGGCAATGTATCGGACTGGAGAATGTCACAGTGGAGTACCCCAGGGTTCAGTTCTTGCACCAGTGATGTTATTGTCTACATAAATGATCTACCAGTTGGTATACAGAATTATATGAACATGTTTGCTGATGATGCTAAGATAATAGGAAGGATAAGAATTTAGATGATTGTCATGCCCTTCAAGAAGACCTGGATAAAATAAGTATATGGAGCACCACTTGGCAAATGGAATTTAATGTTAATAAATGTCATGTTATGGAATGTGGAATAGGAGAACATAGACCCACACAACCTATATATTATGTGAGAAATCTTTAAAGAACTCTGATAAAGAAAGAGATCTAGGGGTGGTTCTAGATAGAAAACTATCACCTGAAGACCACATAAAGAATATTGTGCAAGGAGCCTATGCTATGCTTTCTAACTTCAGAATTGCTTTTAAATACATGGATGGGGATATACTAAAGAAATTGTTCATGACTTTTGTTAGGCCAAAGCTAGAATATGCAGCTGTTGTTTGGTGCCCATCTTAAGAAGCACATCAACAAACTGGAAAAGGTGCAAAGACATGCTACTAAGTGGCTCCCAGAACTGAAGGGTAAGAGCTACGAGGAAAGGTTAGAAGCATTAAATATGCCAAAACTAGAAGACAGAAGAAAAAGAGGTGATATGATCACTACATACAAAATAGTAACAGGAATTGATAAAATCGACAGGAAAGATTTCCTGAGACCTGGAACTTCAAGAACAAGAGGTCATAGATATAAACTGGCTAAACACAGATGCCGAAGAAATATAAGAAAATTCACTTTCGCAAACAGAGTGGTAGACGGTTGGAACAAGTTGGGGGAGAAGGTGGTGGAGGCCAAGACCGTCAGTAGTTTTCAAAGCGTTATATGACAAAGAGTGCTGGGAAGACGGGACACCACGAGCGTAGCTCTCATCCTGTAACTACACTTAGGTATTACACTTAGGTAATTACACGACGTTCTGAGGGAGACTTTCCTCATGCTAGATTTGATATTTACCAGAAGGAGGAAGAAATATTTGACATTCGTACCTTCCTCCCTTGGGTAAAAATGTGACCATGTCTTTTGGGATAAAGTATGCAATGCGTTATAATCTGGAAGAAAATATGATGTCGATGCAAGTGAAAAACCTGACTTTAGGAGAGGACATTATGGCAACCTTAGAAAAATTTTTTAGGGAGTATAATTGGACAGACTTGTTGCTAGGCAAGGAAGTGAATGAGATGTATGTCAAGTTTTGTGAAATAATGATAAAGGCACAAAAAAATTATACCAAACAGAGAAGCAGAGCTAGGAAACAGGATTGGTTCGACAGAAAGTGCGAGAGGGCCAGAGACCAAAAGACACAAAATGGAATCAATACAGGAAGAGGCCAAACCCCCATCATACCAACGATACAAAGATGCGAGAAACAACTACACGGCAGTGAGGAGAGAGGCAGAAAGAAATTTTGAAAAAGGGATTGCAGACAAATGTAAAACAGAACCAGGTCTATTCTATAAATTCATAAACAACAAATTGCAGGTAAAGGAAATATTCAGAGGTTGAAAATGGGAAATAGATTCACGGAAAATGAAAAGGAAATGTGTGAAACATTAAACGAAAAGTTCCAAAGTGTGTTTGTACAAAATGAAATCTCAGGGAACCAATACATAGAATTCCAGAGAACAACATAGAGCACATAGAGGTGTCTAGAGACGAAGTGGAAAAAATGCTCAAGAGCTAAATGAACAAAGCAGTTGGTCCAGATGGAGTTTCACCATGGGTTCTGAGAGAATGTGCACCTGAGCTCAGCATCCCTCTTCAACTGATCTTTCAGGCATCCCTGTTTACAGGAGTTGTAGCTGATGTGTGGAAAAAGGCTAACATAGTTCCAATCTACAAATTGGAAGCAGGGAAGACCCCCTTAATTATAGACCTGTATCATTGACAAGTGTAATAGTCAAAATATTGGAAAAAATAATTACAACTAAATGGGTAGCACACCTGGAGAGAAATGATATAATATCAGACAGACAGTATGGTTTTCGATCTGGAAGATCCTGTGTATCGAATTTACTCAGTTTCTATGACCGAGCAACACAGATATTACAGGAAAGAGATGGTTGGGTTGACTGCATCTATCTGGACCTAAAAAAGGCTTTCGACAGAGTTCCACATAAGAGGTTGTTCTGGAAACTGGAAAATATTGGAGGCGTGACAGGTAAGCTTCTAACATGGATGAAAAATTTTCTGACTGATAGAAAAATGAGGGCAGTGATCAGAGGCAATGTATCGGACTGGAGAAATGTCACAAGCGGAGTACCACAGGGTTCAGTTCTTGCACCAGTGATGTTTATTGTCTACATAAATGATCTACCAGTTGGTATACAGAATTATATGAACATGTTTGCTGATGATGCTAAGATAATAGGAAGGATAAGAAACTTAGATGATTGTCATGCCCTTCAAGATGACCTGGACAAAATAAGTACATGGAGCGCCACTTGGCAAATGGAATTCAATGTTAATAAATGCCATGTTATGGAATGTGGAATAGGAGAACATAGACCCCACACAACCTATATATTATGTGAGAAATCTTTAAAGAATTCTGATAAAGAAAGAGATCTAGGGGTGGTTCTAGATAGAAAACTATCACCTGAGGACCACATAAAGAATATTGTGCGAGGAGCCTATGCCACGCTTTCCAACTTCAGAATTGCGTTTAAATACATGGATGGCGATATACTAAAGAAATTGTTCACGACTTTTGTTAGGCCAAAGCTAGAATATGCAGCGGTTGTGTGGTGCCCATATCTTAAGAAGCACATCAACAAACTGGAAAAGGTGCAAAGACATGCTACTAAGTGGCTCCCAGAACTGAAGGGCAAGAGCTACGAGGAGAGGTTAGAGGCATTAAATATGCCAAAACTAGAAGACAGAAGAAAAAGAGGTGATATGATCACTACATACAAAATAGTAACAGGAATTGATAAAATCAATAGGGAAGATTTCCTGAGACCTGGAACTTTAAGAACAAGAGGTCATAGATATAAACTAGCTAAACACAGATGCCGAAGAAATATAAGAAAATTCACTTTCGCAAACAGAGTGGTAGACGGTTGGAACAAGTTAGGGGAGAAGGTGGTGGAGGCCAAGACCGTCAGTAGTTTCAAAGCGTTATATGACAAAGAGTGCTGGGAAGACGGGACACCACGAGCGTAGCTCTCATCCTATAACTACACTTAGGTAATTACACTTAGGTAATTACACACACACAACCTAAAAAATTCTGTGGAAAGGCATTAAAGAACTCTTACAAAGGAAGAGATATAAGGATGGTTCTGGATAGAAGACTGTTGCCTGAGGAAAACAAAGTTTTATATGAAAACGTGAGAAAACATGAGAAAACGTGGCATATGCAGGGAGCATATACCATGCTTTCCAACTCTGTGCAGGGAGCATGTGTTACACTTTCCAACTTTGTGCAGGGAGCATATGCTATGTTTTTCAACTTTATACAAGGAGTATATGCTATGCTTTCCATCTTCAGAATCACTTTTAAATACATGGCTGGTGTAATACTAAAGAACCTGTTTGACTGTTGTGAGACCAAAACTGGAATATGCAGCAGTTGTATGGTGCCCATATCACAAGACAGACATCAGTAAACTGGAAAAGTTGCAAAGGCATACAATGGCTCCAAAGGCACAAAAATGGCTTCTGGAACTGAAAAACAAGAGTTATTAAAAGACGCTAGAGGCGTTAAATATGCCTAGAAGATAAATAAGCTAGAAGATAAATAAATAAATAAATACTAGAAGAAAGAAAGGTGAAATGATCACCACTTAAAAAATACCAACAGGAATTGCCCAAATTGTAAAAGAGGAATTCCTGAAACCAGTAACCTCAAGAACAAGAGGTCACAGATTTAAGCAAAGGAAACAAAGGTGCCAAAGAAATATTATAAAATTTTGTTTTGCTAGTTTTTGCCGAAAAAATAATTAGATAGTGTATTTAAAAGCAAGTTTGAAGTTGGAAAGTGATGCATATTCTCCTCTCACAATGTTCTTTGGGTGTTTGTGTGTTTCTCTGGAGACAGCTTACTATCCGAAACTACCCTGCGTCTCGTTCTTTATTAGAGTTCTGTAATTCCTGTCCACATAATTTATAAGTTGTGTGTGTGGTCTATTTTCTCAGATTCCACATTCCATAACATGACATTTATTCACATTGAATTCCATTTGCCACTCGATGCTCCAAGCACTTATTTTATCTAGATCAATTTGAAGGGCATTACATTCGTGTCTGCACCTATCTTCACCAGTATCTTAGCATCATGCGCAAACATGTTCATGTTTTACTGTACTTTACTGTACTGTACTTTAACTGTACTGTACTGTGCTATTGTTTACTGTACTTTACTGTACTGTATTCCTTCTGGTAGATCGTTTATATAAACGATGAACATTACTGGTGCAAAAACTGAACCCAGTGGTACTCCGCTAGTAACACTCCTCCATACAAATACACTGTCTCTGATTACCGCCTTCATCTGCTTGTCAGTTAGAAAAGTTTTCATCCATGTCAGAAGTCTCCCTGTCACCCCTCCAGCATGTTCCAGTTTCCAAGTGTTACAGTTCAGAAGTTTAAAACAAATTGAACATCATTACAATTCTGCTTGATAAGACTGTCAACTTATTTTCTTAATGCTGTTATTTCAAATATTCAGTTATAAATAGAGTGTAACTTACCTCATTTCTCTTATCTAAACCATAATTAAACACTCAATATAGATAATATTAACATAAATAATATTTAGCTATTTTATATATATACTATTTTATATATTTTATATATTATCTGGACATCTTCAAGAGAAAACTACACTGTTTTCTAAAAGAAGTTCCGGACCAACCAGGCTGTGGTGGGTATGTGGGTCTGTGGGCCGTTGCAAGCAACAGCCTGGTGGACCAAACTCTCACAAGTCAAGCCTGGCCTCGGGCCGCTCCAAGCAACAGCCTGGTGGACCAAACTCTCACAAGTCAAGCCTGGCCTCGGGCCGCTCCAAGCAACAGCCTGGTGGACCAAACTCTCACAAGTCAAGCCTGGCCTCGGGCCGCTCCAAGCAACAGCCTGGTGGACCAAACTCTCACAAGTCAAGCCTGGCCTGCGGGCCGCTCCAAGCAACAGCCAGGTGGACCAAACTCTCACAAGTCAAGCCTGGCCTGCGGGCCGCTCCAAGCAACAGCCTGGTGGACCAAACTCTCACAAGTCAAGCCTGGCCTGTGGGCCGCCCCAAGCAACAGCCTGGTGGACCAAACTCTCACAAGTCAAGCCTGGCCTCGGGCCGCTCCAAGCAACAGCCTGGTGGACCAAACTCTCACAAGTCAAGCCTGGCCTCGGGCCGGGCTTGGGGAGTAGAAGAACTCCCAGAACCCTCCCATCAACCAGGTATCAACCAGGTATACGCATTATTCAGAAAAGAAAAACCAACTTACTGAAACCCATGGATGATCAAGGACTTCTTGTGCACTGAAGCGCTTCGCTTGATCCACCTGGATCATGTGGACTATTAATTCACGTGCAGAATCGGATATGTCGTCCCAGTATGGACTATGAAACTCGTAATGACCGTGTAATATTTGATCAAAAAGTTCCTCTTGGTTGTTAGTGGCCGAGACGAATGGTGGGAACCCGCACAGGAGGATATACGTGATTACACCAGTTGCCCAAATATCAACCTGTTGAGAAAATTTCAATATAAAGTGGCATGTAAGGTATAATATTCTTGGTAAATATACCATTTATAAGTCAGATAGATAAAGATCACAATTGTCTAGAAAGCTGTAACTAACATTTTGAACTTCTACTTCACGTTAAAATTAAACTTAAAATATAAAAACATTCAAGATAAAAACAGCTTTTCTATTCTGCTCCACTGGTCTTGAAAATTTTACTTGAACCCAAGAGGTAACTTCAGTTATTGAGCTACAGTTTTTTTTTATACCTAAACAAATACTCTTATTTTCTTGGACATTTTAAACTTCAAGAGTTAAGTATAATATAATATTTAGTCCCTCAATATATATTATCAGAGCAAATGGGGAAACCTTTGACAAGCCACCGGTTTTCTGTCCTTGTCAAGGCAACTAGTATTAGTGGCCCTCAGGTAAATTCAGGTTAATATTAAATTTAAGAAAAAGAATTTTCAAACCCTATCAGAGAGCTTCATCAATATTCAATGTGTACACTTCGATGATTTATCAAAACTTGGTTCTGAATAAATTCTTGTGGTATTTCTTGGGGAGCCCCTTGTGGCTTCCTGAAGCTATGAGATGTTCCGATCTATCAGGTCATATCAGCCATGTAGTTCTTTAGGCCTATCAGGGACCACAGCCAGAACCTGACTCCTCACAGAGGCACAGGCAGTGGTGATATTTTGCCACCTCACAGGGAAAGACCTCCAGAAAATCAGCAAGTCAAAACAAACCAATGCTTGAGTCAAAATAGACCAAAGCCTTGAAACCCAACTAATGACCTGCCCCAACTATATAAGTAATTAATTATCAAAATAAGGCATCAAGCCAGTGCCAGCTGTTACCAGTAGCACCATCAAATGTGCGGGATAATCATAGGGCGCTAAATATCACTAAGGATGCCAATACAAGAACAAAATAACATAAGGCGAACGATATCAAAGATATCTGATTCACCAAGAATTTTATCGGGGGACAAGTGACCGCGAGGTACAGTCAGAAAGCAAGACACGCACATCCTGGAAGTCGGGACATTCAACAAAGATATGCACAACTGTAAGGACAATGCAGTTTGGACAATAAGGAGCTGGGTGGCGCTCCATTAAGTGTCCGTGAATTAAGCGCGTATGGCCAATACGTAACCTCGCCAGAGCCATTTCCCACCACTAGTTACGGTGGTAGGAGGAAGGCCACGGAGACACACTACTCTTAAGAGCATGCAGTTTGTTACCAGTAACAGAAGACCAATGACCCTGCCAATGGGCAAGGATGGAGGAATGAATAACTGGGTAAAAGTTGGAATAAGGAATACCTTTACGAGAGATGGGACAGGTGCAGATAGCTTCCTTAGCGGCAGCATCTGCACGCTCATTTAAGGACACACCAATATGGCAAAAAGACAGCAAAATTCCACTGTCTTAAATCTACTGGAGATAAGAAACAGAAAATATTGAATCCTGACTACCACCGGATGGACTGGATTAAAAGACTCCAGAGCCATGAGGGCACTGCGAGAGTCATCTACAACAACAAAGAAGGATTGACAGTGAGAAAGCAGTTTACGAAGAGCAGAAAGAATTGCATAAAGTTCTACCCTGAAGATGCTAGTCTACGGAGGCAGGCAACACATATAGGTGTGGTCAGGAAAAACAACAGAGTAGCCTACACCTTTTGCACACTTGAGTCCCATCGATGAAGATAGAAAATGGAGTGGGACTGTGAAGAAAAGTGTTCAAGACAAAGAAGTTTCAGAACTGTAGTAGTAGTAAAAGTTTTAGTCATGTGGTTCAAGGTTTTACAAAATTTAGAAAGGGAAACCCACTACAGGGGCAAAGACAGAATGACACAAGGAGAAATATTGGCAACACAAAATGAAAGAGCATTTAATAGGCGAGACAACCGTACAGAAAGAGGTGGGTGGTGAAGGTCATCTTGAGGTTATCTTGAGATGATTTCGGGGCTTAGCGTCCCCGCGGCCCGGTCCTTGACCAGGCCTACTTTTTGTTACACACCCCCAGGAAGTAGCCCATAGCAGCTGTCTAACTCCCAGGTATCTATTTACTGCTAGGTAACAACAGCATCAGGGTGAAAGAAACATTTTGCCCATTTGTCTCCGTCTCCACTGGGGATTGAACCCGGGACTTCAGGTCTACGAATCTGAAGCGCTGTCCACCCAACTGTCAGGCGCCAAGAGGGAACAGGAACCACAGGAGGGGGTAATGGTCAAGGCACGACACAAGTGAGAGTGAGGGTGTTGTAAGGACCATGCAAGGTAGTAAAGACAGTAGCGATCACGGCAATCCTGTAGAGACAGGATGCCAGTTTCAACACACAGGCCAAGGTTAGGAGTCGAACGAAAGTCACCAAAGCTGAGGCATAACCCAGTATGGTGCAGAGTGTCAAGATGGCAAAGGGTAGAAGGAGAAGCAAATGAGTAAGCAGGGCAACAATAATTGAGTTTAGACAGCACGAGAGAGGAATGTAAAGAGAGGAGCGTGTGTCTATCAGCTCCCCAGGAAGTATGGGACAAGACCTTAAGTAAGTTAAGGGCTTTACAGCATTCAACTCGGAGGCAAGAGATATGGGGTGACCAAGACAAATGAGTCTCAAAGATTGTCAAAAAGAGTGTCAAAGAGTGATCTTGAATCCTCTGCTCCTTGTGCCTCTGTGAGGGCAACCAGGTTTTGGCCTGTGGTCTCCGGTAGGCTTTTTATAACTTGTAAGGGCCTGATGTGAATAAATTTAGTTGGAGTTATCCAGGATGTGGCAACAGGGAGCCACCGAATGAATCATCCCAGAAATGTAAGGGAGAGAGGTGCTTATTTTCTTATCATTATTATTAAAGGATCAAACTTACTTTCAACCCATAACCGGATTCATTTAGGATTTCTGGGGCAACATACGTAGGTGTGCCACACACAGTGTATAACGGCTCGGTCACTTCCACAGCTAGTCCAAAGTCACCAAGCTTCAGACTCTTGACATTGTCACTTCGGTCTACCACCTGCAAGATCACAGTGTTAATGCTGGCATTCATTTGATCATTATATGACAATGCTTTTAAAAAATGTATTCAAAAGACAAAAAACCATCGTTGAATGTAATGAAACACCAATTTCTGGGTAAGCCCCAGTTCTTCCCTGACGCTATCTTTCTGAGATTGTTTCATACTAAAAGGTCACATCAGGTACAGATAGTCCTGTTTGGCCCATCTGAGACCAGAGCCAGAACCTGGCCTCACAGAGCAACAGGAAGAGGGTGATAATCTGCCACCTCACCAGAAAAAGCCTCCAGAGTCGACACAGCTTTACAGACAACTGGAGGGTTCACAGTCATGTAATGAAGCCACAAAACTGTCAAATTTGCGAATGATTCAAATAGAACAAGGGATTCCCTCAAGCTTGAAACTCACTAGCACTGATTGCAACCACCAGGCATCCTGGCCCAGGCTCCCAGCCTAGCTTACGAAGTCCATTCTGGCTCTGATGAACAAATCCATGACAAACCAAAGAACCTAGATGGAATGAGGGTGTCAGGCAACCACTGAGCCTCCTCCAGAAAGAGGCATTTCATTACATTCAACTCTAGATTTCTGGAGGAGGAACCTCTTTGTGGCTCCCTGAAGCTAACCACAGAGAACAAGAAGGGAACTTGCTAGAAAGGAAGAGAGAAGGCTGGGACTAAGATGAAGAGAACCCAGGCCAGGCAACATGGCCCAATGCCCCACTGGGACCAGGAATATTTATCAATACAAAGCTGCCAGCTCCCTGTGAGTACAATAAAACCAAGCCCGAATATCAGCCCAGGACATGTTGGAAAAGATGGCGACTAAAGCCACATATTTACAAACATCATGGACCTGAGGATAGACATCAGGCTGACTAGGCCTGATAACACCACGAACAACGTTAGAAAAGCAAGCCTTGGAACAGGGAACGAAGAAAATGGGATCAACCCAAAAAAGGGTCCACTGATGCAGAACCAATGGAGAGCCGCCACGAGACACAAAACATGACGCACCCCCAACCAACCCACCATCAGCAACCAATGGAACCCTTCGGAATCTGGCTTATTCTTGGCACCAGAAAAGGAGGAACTGGCTGGAGACGAACAAACCAACCCCCAGGACAGAAGGAACAAAAACCCTGGTGCTGAAGGAGAACCTGAAGCTCATAAACACAGCAACCAGAAGCTAGAGACCAGGAAAAGAGCCTTGATCAATCAAATCCTGGACCGAGGGGGATACAGTAAACAAGCAGAATAAGGAAAAAAAAAGCACCTGGGCTAGTGACAAGCCCCCCGACAGAGCATGATTAGGACGGTGATAAAACAAAGCCCAAGACAGCTTGCGAAATGGAACTGAGGAAGTATTGACACAGAACATAACCTGCAGTATATCAATGACCTGACAGAGGAAATTGGCTCCTTCATATCAATGTTTTCAGATGATGTTAAACTAAGAGAATAGTTGAGTCAGGGTTAGATTATGGAGTTAGATGCATTATAAGCAGATTTGAACACTTCAGAAGTGGTCTGAAAATTGGCTGCTGGAATTTAACCCAGCTAAATGCAAAGTTATGAGGAGTGAAACAGGAGCGCAAACCTTCCTGTGGTTCCTCTCAACCCTGGAAGCCTGCCATGAAGGTTCCAGGGCAGAGCTATGGTACGCCCCAAACACCATATAGCAGTTGTGCAGGCAAATGCCCCAGAACCTCTGCATGACCAGATGGCTCAACTGTCTCTGAAGTGG
>WNGS01007182.1:2986405-3002902 GCA_020271785.1 Procambarus virginalis
CAGCAAACCACCGGAAAACACCCACAAACCAGTGGAACCACCCACTCGCAAAAACATGAACAACATCTAGAAGTGAGAGAGGAAGTGATGGAATGACCTCCAAGAAAATCTCATACAGCTGCCTCAAAAAACCAGTGTTGAGTGTAATATAAACATCATTTTCCTGGGTGAGCCCCGGAGGCTTCCTGGAGCTTATCGGGACTAATGTATATTAGACCAGGACATTAGCTATGGAGTGTCCAGACCTATCCAGGGGCCATGAGCCAGAGACCTGGCCCCTTTCAGAGAGGTTGCAGGGTAGCAATGGCCCTGGAAAACCCCCCTAGTGGTGGTATTTCGGTTTTTTCCTTATCTGCCATCGACTGGGGTTAGCACCCAGAAAGGTGGGCTCATAAACAAACCACCACATGGTAAGAAACTAACAACAAAAACCAAACAGAGGTAGAAACTCCCTCAATCCTCAGGAAATAAGCAACACAACGTCTACACACTACCTCTGCCGACTGCCGCTCCACCCGGCACAGCACCCGGACCCTCACCGGCTGCCATAACACTCCAGTGTCGGAAAGCTAAGGCTTCAACAAACACGAAAAAAAACCCGACCGGGTGAGGAGAGCGTGCCAGGGAGCCTCCGGTAGCTCACCCAGAAAATGGCATTTTATTACAATTCAACGCTGGTGTTTCTGTGGGGAGCCCCTACGGCTCCCTGGAGCTAAATACCCAACACGAGACAGGAGAAATGAAAGGGCTGACCTGTGAGGCGCCCGCCACAAACTCTCCAAGGAAGTCGAGAAAAGCGCCTAGCAACCTGCGACCCAAAGCAACAACCAGAACGCCCAGGAGCAGACATGTTCACACAAATAACTGGCGGCCAGGAACCTGTACGACCTCCAAATCCCTGTGTCCGAAATGAGCCCAAGACACTTACCAACTGTCGGCAGCGCAAGCTGCAAGACGTTCGAATGGCACTAGACGCGAGGATAGTACTGCAGGCTGGCCTAGACTTAACCTGGCGGGTCGACCTGGGAGACCCGAGCCCTGGAACAGAGGAACAAGGGAACCCAACTCAACCCAAAGCGCATCCCCAGCCACGGCACACAGGTAACGCGAAGAGCCGCTACCTGAACACAACACATGACGCACCCCCAGCCTAGCCAACCAAGCTCAATAACCCTAAGGACCCCTTCGAAAGCAGCTGTCTCGGCTTTCGCCAGAGAAGACGAAGAAGGCTACAAACGTACAAACGTACAAACTTACCACCAGAACCAAAAGTGCAGAACACCCCCTGTGCAGGAGGAGTGCCGGAAGCTCCCCCGACCCGACCCCAGAGGCCAAGCCAACAAATATAGTCGCCGTTTGAAAAACAATCTTGCAACCGAAAAAAGGAAGCTACCACAACTGAGGTCAAAGGAAAGATAAGAGACGCCCCTGACCAAGGAACCAGGACGGCCAGGCGGCGCATGAGCACGCACACGGTGAAACAAAGCACGAGAAAAGGTTCGGAACGGGCGGACGTGACGTTCCACGTATCCCGAACGTAAGCTGGAGCGCTCCACAGCATTGCACGATATGAGGCTACAAAAGCATTAATAACAGTCCGAAAACCAAGAAAGGACAAGACAACCGATGACGAAAAGAAGACAACCTACAAAGAATAAGAAAATGGGGAATAGAAACGCCAGGAAACTATCAACTGTCCGCCGAGACGAAGCTCACAGGTGGACACATCACGAAGCCACCTGATCACCATAGAGAGCTGTGACACACCCGCATCAAAAGACCAGCGCGAAGAGCCGAGGAGAAGGCCGAACGTGCAAGCCATAAACATAGATCACTAAGAACTCTTTGACCCGGTCAGGATATGGCTTGCGCATATTATGCAGCTTTCTCACACATGATAAACTCAGTGCGGCCCGTGCATGCGCCAGAATTTGATGAAAAACTGTACCCAAAATGGATCCACGAGTGTCGTCGGGGGGTGATCAGTCAGGGAGCTTAGTTAATAATCACCAGGACTGACCAATCCCTTATAGACGATCATTGGTGCGGTGATCACGGTACTGTATACGTTAGGGGTGATCCTAGACGGCATGGGTTCGAATCCTGGCCGGGTCAAGAGTTCTTAGTGATCTATGGCTTGCGCGTTCATAGCAGGTTTCTCACACACACACACACACACACACATAATATATATAAAATGTTAATAATTGAATAGTATTAAATATAATTGTATGTACTGTATATGTAATCACAAAATAAGCAAAATAAATGTTATCATTTACTGTCCACCTACTTTTGGACCACCCAATTAAATCATTGATGACAACAGTGAATTAGAGTAAACCTAACATGAGAAAAGGAAAGAATCAGAGTAAACCTA
This sequence comes from Procambarus virginalis, assembly GCA_020271785.1. Taxonomy (NCBI): domain Eukaryota; kingdom Metazoa; phylum Arthropoda; class Malacostraca; order Decapoda; family Cambaridae; genus Procambarus; species Procambarus virginalis. The sequence continues at coordinate 2,988,786 of WNGS01007182.1, forward strand.
ATCACAATATTTAATATACCGAGATATATTGGCAAAATTGACAAGACCAGCCTCTAATATAAACAATAGAATGACATCCCCACAAAGAAACCAAAATTACAAGGAGAAACTGTATCACACTAATAGTAGCATGTAAGCAAAATTAAATATGGTGACTGGCTACAATTACAGTTTTAAAAGCATATTAATTTAATTATAGGGCAACCTTTGAGCTAAATCCTGACCAGACCCCAAACCTGTCAGATGCTTCGGACCCACACTGATGGGGAAGCCTACAAACGGCAAAGGCTTACCGAGGCTTTCAAAGTAAAGCCTCAGTAAGGGCTGGCTCGGTGAGAACAAATCTCACAGGATTCAATGTGGAGTAAGGACGCCTGACCGCTGAGAGTGGACAGCGCTTCGGACTCGTAGTCCTGAGGTTCTGGTTCGATCCCCGGGGAGGCGGAGACAAATGGGCAAAATGTTTCTTTCATCCTGATACCCCTGTTACCTAGCAGTAAATAGGTACCTGGGAATTAGACAGCTGCTACGGGCTGCTTCCTGGGGGTGGAGACCTGGTCGAGGACCGGGCTGCGGGGACACTAAGCCCCGAATTATCTCAAGATAACCTCAAGATAGGTGTCACTGACCCAACAGTCAGAATGAAAGGGATAAAAGGAATGATCATTATGCTGCAGTTCGGTGACAAACACCCAACAGATGTGCATACCACGAGAGTGGACTAAACAGGCAATCCATAGTGAACCACAACAGAATCCTGCAGGAGTAATCACCTGGACCTGAAGGTAACGGGACAAGCAGGACACCCGGGCACAGGGGCTGCTCATTGTTAGAACAGACACCAATATCAGCCAAAACACCAAGCTGCAAATGGCAGTTGTCTTCAGTGCAAGCAAGCATGCAGGCCCCTGAACACCCTGAGCACAACCCACATGCCCCCCAGCCAGGGGCCCAAATAGAGTAGTAACAGACCCATGGACTGCCTAAGGCAAGGCTCTGCACTACCGGTGACTAGGTCTCGGAGAAGAAAACTTTGTCAGTGGAAGGGTAAGATTAACAAGCACTCGGGGGAAGAAACCCGTGAGCCCATGCAGCTCGAAGCCCAAAAAGCCAGGCCCAAACACCCAGGCTGTGAATAAAACTTGCACAAAGCACTCTAAAATATGAACAAATACTCTAGCGAAATGGCAAAGTTCAAGAGGAAGGCTAGTAACTGAAGTAGGGGTTTGCCATAACTGAATGGACTGGATCACCTACAGTGATCCAGTCATCATAACATTGGTTATAGACCTGATCTTGAGAGCCAGCTGCTTGTGGGGCCAGGCCACCTGGTGGTGGCTATTGGTATTACTGATTTCATTAGAGTGTCACTTATTTCACACTTAATAAATTTTCATCTGTTCATTACATTTTATGATCATATATTTTAGGTTAATAAATATTATACCCAATTAATATTTCTTCCATCTGGTTAACAGTAAGTGATTCTACTGTTGTGAGAGATTCATTTGCAGAGTTGTTTACAGGTTTGAGGCTTGGCTTTCTGTGAAGCCTCAAGCTGTTTGGAATGCTTCGCTGACTTACTGTCTGCTCTCCTGGTGGAGTGGCAGAGAGTCACTTGCCCCCTTCCACCTCTATATATAATATTGAAATATACGAAAATTCACTTTTGTAAACAGAGTGGTAGACGGTTGGAACAAGTTAGGTGAGAAGGTGGTGGAGGCCAAGACCGTCAGTAGTTTCAAAGCGTTATATGACAAAGAGTGCTGGGAAGACGGGACACCAGAGCGTAGCTCTCATCCTGTAACTACACTTAGGTAATTACACTTGATTAATTACCTCTGCGAGGGAAAGGGTAAGTAAGTAATTATCAAAAGAAGTCACCAGCCAGGAAGGCGAAGTAGCACTATCAAACGTGCGGAATAATCAGAGGGCGCTAAATATCACTAAGGATGCCAATATGAGAACAAAATGGAGGGAAAGGATAGGCCACATTCTTGCTCTAATCCCCAGTAGGCTAAGCAAGAACTCTTGCAACTTTAGTGACCAATTAGTATGAAGGAATCTCAGCGAGATAGCCCTCCAGAAGCACCAAGGTAGTCCGCAATAAATAAAATGATAAAACCAGAGTAAAATACTGTATTTACAAAAAATAATAATGGCCTGTATCTCAAAATATAATTAAAAATACGCATATAAAAAGCATAATAGGGAAACATTTTAGCACTATAATGGTATGTGTCAAGCTTAACTGAGATATATTTGGACAACCTACTGATATAAAAAGCAGTACAGCAAAGGTCAAATTAAAAGCCAACACAAAACCCACCTGCTCAAGAAGCACTGCCAATCCCCCAGTGTCTGGCTTGTTGGTGTTAACTTTTAAGTGTGAGCATCATGCTGGCTAGTTTCCGTTTATTTTTTTTTTACCAATGGCAGTTACATATCCAATATGTTGAAACTTTTACCTTTGATTTTCTCTTGTGATATATTATAAAGAAAAACATGATCAAAACACAATTCAAAAGGGCCAAATTTACTGCCACTTGGAAATGAATAGCAGAATAACTCGGAAAATAACAACATTTTCAGAGTTACACTGAAGGTATGTTGACAAAAATATTCCATGAACTTGCTTTGCTAATAGTGAGCAAATAGACAGTATATTAATTACATCTATCAATTACTTTTTACATAAATAATACTGTATCATTAAGATTTGTCCTGAATTTCTTGAAAGGCAATGTTAACTTCTATATTAATGCATGCTGTGAGTGATCCTGGTATGTTGTGGTAGTGGCGAGTCTGTCGCTGTGAAGTCAGTAGCCTCAGAATCTCTTAGTATTATCTTGCTTTCTTGTCTGCCAAGTGCCCACTGCCACCTACTCGCAGATATTATAGCACTTCTACTGTATGCAAACACGGGGTGGACTCTGCCTGGACATCACAACCATAGAAACAAATTGAAATCAGTCACATACATAATGAAGAGTAAAACTGGACCACAAATAACTGCTTTGTCATAAAATGTCAGCAGTAATGTGAGGTTAAAGCAGCGCTGCACAATATATTTATAGCTATTATGTAGGTACTGTATTTACTTGTATTCAAGTGTTGAATCTTAGCTTCTACTCCACGTCACATTACCTATGATTTAATAAAATAAAATAAAATGATAAAATGAAGCTATGTTGTCACAGAATCTTAAGACACTGGCAACATAACTTACAGAGCATAACAATAAACAAAATTAAAACAGGCATCATGAGCAACAGCTGACAAGGGTAAAGTAAATTGCATAAACACGTATTACAGCCACACAGTTATACTGTACTTAAAAGTGCAAAGTACAGTACTGTAAAGCTACAACACCAAATGGGTGACCACCATAACAAATTACACATCAATGGATCATGCATGATGCACTGGCATTTCAGGGGAAGCTCCTTGTGCTGAGACAGTACCCTCTACTAGGACACCTCAGCCATGGAGTTATATAGGCCTACAAGGGAGATTGGCTTGCAGGCTTACAGGGCCAGAATCTGACCCCTCTCCTACACAGGGAGCTTTGACATTTATATTTGCCACCTCACAGGGGCCAGGTAGGTCATCGATAGAGCCAGATACTGGGTCGCAGGGGCTTCTCCTCAGCTGGTCCACCTCCGTTGGGATGGCACCATAATTGTTACACTCGGATGATCTGAGCTGCTTGTGGGTCACTTCACCTTTCGTCGTTCATCCCTATGACGGAGTGTTGGGTTCACTGGCTCACCAAGTTTGCCAGATCCGGGTCCCAAATTAGTGGGCCTTTCGGGTCATTTCCCGTGGCCCGCCATGGAGTTGGTTGGTCCCTCCCTCTTCTGGAGGTTCAGATCTTCCTCTCCTTGCCTCTGCTGGGGTCTTGTCAGAGCAAGTGGCTTCTGGTGTGGTCGAATTCCTTGCATCGCCTTGGTGGCTTTTCATCCTTTTCCCTGTCCCATAGCAAGACTCGCTGGACTTCTAGTTCAGTCTCAATCTATCGCACCTGATCCAGTTTGTTCTTTGTCCACGTTCCATTTGACTGTTCTGTCCCAGGTCCATCTCATTCTTGGAATGGGAGCTAGGGTGGTCTCCCTGAACCTCCAGGATGTGTCTTGGCATGTCCCTATACACCCGGGGTTTCAGGAACTGGCTAGGGTTTGCTGTGGGATGCCAAATTTACTGCTTTTGGGTTCTCCCATTTGGGCTCAATCTGGCTCTACACTTTCTCTCATTTAGCTTGGGTCATTGTGACTCGTCTTCCTTTGTTGGGAGTTCAGATTTTGGCCAACCTCAATGACTGGCTGGTGAGGGCTCCCAGCCCTCACCAGCCCTCATGTCTGTTAGCCAGGGTTTTAGTTCCTTCGCTGCTCACCAGGTTCGCATTCCTGGAGGGCTCGCGGAGGTCCCAGTTGGTTCCATCCCAGGTTCGGGCTTGGTTGGGCCTCGGGTGGAATTCTAGGTCGGCGTTGGTTTCCCTTTCTCCTACAGCCTTCACCAGGCTGTGGCGCCACCGTTTGCTGATGTCGAGTCGGCTCTGGGTGACCTGTCTGTTGAGTGGTCGTGCAGGAATCTATACTCTGACTGTATGGTTTCTCCTCTGGCTGTGGCAGCTGTTCTGGTACCTCCAGGGCAGCCTCTTTGCCACTACCATGACCACTGGGTGCGGGGCTCTGTTAATCCTTAGCTGGATGCTGCGTTGCCAATTTTGCTCTTAGAATTTTTCGGTGTTTTGTTCTTTGGAACCTTATTCTACCCTTTGACTCCTCGATTCGGGGCTTTATGACAGCACCCACCCAGCCTGCCAGGCTCTAGTCTCCTCCCCTTCGTCGGGCATATAGTATGGTTCAAGAGATTGTGGTCGTGTGGCATGTGCTGTGGAGAATTTGGATTCCCACGTGCTCTGTGCTCCAGCTGCATCTGGAATGCTCCCCCCCCCTCATGGTTCTTATTTTTGACAGTGGGGGCTCACTGCAGTCCCAGTCTCTTTGAAGCTGTATGCTTCATGTAGCTCATCTCTGTTGGGTTCTCTGGGTTTGACTCTGTTGTGCTTTCTTGTCCTGAGTGTGTCCTTGATCTCATAGTCAGTCTGTCCCAGTTCCATTCTGTTTCTGCAGACTGGATTATCAATAGTCTCCTTCCTGAGAATTTGCAATTTGAGCAGCAGTAATGAAAACTTGAGAAACAATGTCCTAGAATATCCCTAGAAAGTCAAATGAGGGGGAATTATACAAAGAATCACTGGGAACTAAAATAAAAGTCCTAGATGAAGAAAATACAGTATTAAAGATAGCTCTTGAAGCTGAATCAAAGCCAGTGAATACAATAAGTCAGGCAACGGAATTCAGGAGGGAAAAAGAGGTTTCATCAGAAAAGACGAAGGAGGTTACATAGGATATCAGAAAGTGCAAGAAGGATATGCAGCTAACCCAAACCCAAGTGGCCAGAGAGAAAGTAATATTAGAAGCAGCTAAGGAAGTGGCAGAGCAACAACAGGAATCTGAAAGACCTCAACCTACATTTTCCAACAAAGAACCAACAGAACCAACACAGAACCAAAACCAAAACCGAACCAGAACCAAAATTCCCAGCATGCCCCAGGGGCCACAAATTGGCTAAGTTCTGATTGAGCAACCATTGGTGACACACACGCCTCTGACTCCCAATCCCCTGTTGGACACGGTTGTAAGAGAATGGTCTCTCAAGATTCTTCCACAGCTGACTTGAATAGCTCATTGCAGTGCACGGTGCACCGATCTTGTGCACAAGCCTATCTCTCTTAACCCTGGATAGTGACCTGGCATGTTGGGTATCTCCAGAATGCCCACTTAACCAGGAACACTTTCATAATACGGAGGCCGCTGTATGTCCAGGCAGGAAGTAGATACAGGGAAGTTAAGCATATTTGCCACTAAAGGGTCAATGAGTACATTGGCTGGTGCCATCGTGAGAGACAGAGGGGAGACGCCAACGAGGCGACCGTCTGACCTCTGGGGTCAACCGGCGCGATGGAGAATAACAGCTATGACGTGGTCGTGACGTGTTCATGACATCACCTCTCCTACTGATCATTGTACGTTCAATATGATTGGTTCCCGCTCATTTGCTGCAATGCTACTGGTAAAATTGTAACTTTTTGTGTTGTGTGCCACGAGATGCCCGGCAGCCCTTGCAAAGCATTCTTGTGAGGGAGCTCTTGCATAGAAGACGTGTCCTGTTCTGTCTATCGGCCAATAGATAGAAGAACACTGTCTATTCCTCACCATCAAGTTAAACTTAGCATCTTTTCGATACACCAATGCTCGCCCAGAATCGTGACTATGATATATTGTTTAGAAGCCTAAAGTGACAAATCACCAGAGCGAAACAGACTGGTATCAGGTAACCCCTGGTGACAAAGATCGTTGTGAGTGACCTAGAGTGAACTATGGCAGTGCCGCCGCCTAAGTAACCTGTGTGTGACTTTACCACAAGTGTACCTGCATGATACCACATAACCTGCAGTAGCCAGCCGCCACTCGATCCAGAGCGTGTAGCTAGTACCTCTGTACCTCGTGTAGCCTCGAGCTGCGCGCCGCCGCCCTCACTGTACTACGTGACGTCACCACCCTTACTCACCGCCAGTACCAGAGTGTGTGCGTGTGTCTGTCTGTCAAGCATACAGCACGCCCTCCTGCCCCGTGTCAAGTACGGTTTGTGGGAAAACCTGTCGTCAATGGTCTCACTTCAGAATGAGGAAACCAGCTATCAGGCCACTTACGAGTGCTTGCATAAATGGGCCTGAGTGAGTGAGTGAATAAGAGAGGTACCCCCATCTGTAAGTACAAGATCTTGTCATTGTTTTAATGTGTTTGTGTTGATCTGAGGGATCAACCACAGTTCTCACCTGCTCATACCTGTCACAGGTTATAGATGAATCGACGGTGAATGCGTGGGTATCTGTGTGGTATCACTGCATTTCACTCATCTGTGAATGTGAGCTTCACATACACCACACATTTAGTTATTGTGTGACATTATTATTGTGCATGTTATTGCCTGTCCCATTGACAGTGCCATTGTGTTTATTGCATATCATCATTACCCGAGTATCCGGTTGGAACTCTTGTGATCCTTTTGCATACCGGCAGTTAGGTTGCCGTGTTAATGATTGGCTGTCAACTGTGTTAAGTTAGGTGTTTCGCCATGAGTGGATCCGAGTCGATTAGCCAGACGTCAAGAGTCTCGCTAATGCAACCATAGCCTTTCTGACACCAATCTAAAGTAAATCAAGCACCCTTTGTATTAGTGGTTAAGTTAGTAAATAAACTACTGTTAAGCTTTATGCGGTGTTTCCATTGAACCACTTCTGAATACTGCCAATCAATTACTCAAGCCTTCAGCTCTAGGTGTCTTCAACACTGAGTTGCCTATATTCACTAAACTATAAATGTGATGAGGACCCTAGGAGTCCCTTAAAGTGTTACATCATTGAGGAGATTCCAACGATCAACGTGGAGCAGGACCAGGTGAGGCTAGTCTGAGAAGAGACCCTGAAGGACTAACTCTACCTTGCTCTCAGGGCCTGTACGGTTGCTCTCGTATTTTCTCTGCTAATTCCGACAGCTTCGTGAAGCGTCTGCCACATGTACATTGGCGACGTACGCATTGCAGTCGTGAAAGCAAAAAAAGAAAACCCCCACAACGGTGTTGAAAGATTGCTCTCTGATGATGAAATTCAGACCTTATGGTTTGAACATAAGGGTAGTGATATTGATGAAGCAAGGCACAATAAAGAGCTAACACAAGTTTTGGATACAAGTGATACAGCATGGATTAGGTCAATACAGCGATTGTATGCAGTAGAGGGTGAGCGCCAGGCATGCTGCGGCCTCCCAGGCCATCGCCCTCGCCATTATCATCACCACCTGTGTCATATACAATTTGTGAAGAAAGTGATACTATAGATGAACCGTTTTCTGGGTTCAGTGATGTTGCATCTGATACAAGTAGCACAGATGAACAGTGTGTTAGTGGCTTCCAAGGTGGTGGTGATATGCCAGTGATGGAAGTGTGCCAGTACAAGGAGCACGGGTCAATTCACGAGGGAGGACTGTGATAATTTTTTCCACACAAACCACAATTTGACGATACTGATGCTGGTGTTGCACTCACGTTCTCATATTTTTTTGCTTTTTGCTTTTTGCCCGAAACGCTGCGCGTACTAGTGGCTTTACAAGATTGTAAATACTATGTTATGTATTCTCACAAACCCAATGTACCTTCTTGTATATATATAAATAAATAAATAAATATATATATACAGGTGAAGATATGAGTGATAATGAATATTTTATGGCTTATTTTCATGAGCCATTCATGCAACATCCTGTTGACTAAACCAACAGGTATGCATTGCAACCGAAACTTATTACTGGTGGCTTAATACCCACTTCATGTATGACACGATGGATGGACACCACCGTTGCTGAAGTTTTTTTTTTTCATTATTATTATTTTCTACCACAGATGTGGCCACACATTTACAATGCTAACTAGCGTATATACATTTTCTTCTGTCCTCCATGGACAGGGTGAGAGATTTGTCATACATACAGTTCAGGGATTTATTGAATAACCACAGAAGGTGATCATAGTGCTTTTAAAATGTTAGGCTAAGCTACGTACATAAATACATAGATACTCAGATTTATGAATGCATTAATGTGAATTTATAATGGTGAAATGTAATTCTGATCAGCTTCCACATATATTTTATAGACATACATGTGTGTCTGAAGTGTACGTGTTCTTAGCTCTGAGTCTGCTTATGAAAGTTTCCGTGAAACACGTAATACAGGATTATTGGAACAAAGACAGCGCTGTTCCAAGCTAGATGTTCAACAAGTACATGTCATGAGACAGGTTTCTGATATTTCTACGGTGCCTACACTTTGAAAACATTGCAAATGTTGATCGAAATTATCGACTTCGTAAAGTGCAAAAAGGGTTCAATGATAGACAAAAATTTTGCAATTACTTTGTACCAGGACAAAGATCTTTTCAAGACTACCTTACACTTCACAAGCTATGCTACATACCACCTACAGGAACTAAAGCCAAAGATGTACGTGAGTGCATGGTTTGCAGGCACACAGAACGAAGGAACAGGAAGCGAAAATCTGTGTGTACCAGGTGCATCGGGTACAAAGTTGCACTGTGTACCATGAACGGCTTCTTTGATTATCAGTAACTTCCGAAGTACTGAGTGTGTAATACAGTGCGTAATTGTAAATAGTGTGTGTGTACATATTGTAAATAAAATGAACATTGAACAAGTAACATCGTGACAAACCTATATATGAAAATATATTTGTGGCAACTCGTGAGTCCTGAATCACACGAGCAACCGGCTCTGGGAGCTTCCTGCACGGGCGATCACATGCTGGTCATATTATGTCACATATTTTCTACCTTGCCACAGCCAAAATAATTGGTTTTCTGTGGAGAGCCCCTTCGGCTCCCCGGAGCTATACCGGGCTGATGTGTATATATATTAGATCGTGGCAACAGTCAATTGAAGGAGTTCTAGGCCTACCGGGGACCAGAGCCAGAACCTGGCCCCCTCAAGAGAGGCATGAGGAGCAATGGCCTAAAGACACCTCCGTGTAATTGGAAGCAGTCTTTGTCATCTACCAGGTCAGGTACCCAGAAAGGTAGGAATTCCAAAACAAACTACTGCTGATCAAATAAATTGCAAACCAAAAGCCAAACTAGCAACAGAACTCCCCAATCAAAACCAAGAAAACAAATATGACGTCACCACAAACGCCGCTCATCCGTCTGCGCAACCCCCCCCCCTCCCAGGAGGGGAACTGGGGGGCGGGGGGGATCCCCAGACCTCCACGCCGGCAACTCTCCTCAGTTTACAGGCCGTTGTGAGGGCGAACGGTTAATCAACCCTGGCTCCATCCTTTGAGCAGTGCTGCAATGCGGTGTTGTTGTTCAGTTTTGGTATCGTGTGAGCCAGGAGTAATACAAAAGTACTGGAGCTGCATGCACCTAGGGCCACCTTCCCTAGGTGCCCTGTAAGTACTGCCCTTGTGGCTTCAGGGTTATCTTCCCCAAGCCGTTCGGGAACTACCTCCTCGTGGTTCTGTTGCTGCTCAGTGACTGCCCGCCATTGGGGTTCAGCTGGGGTGGTTCTTGCTCCTGTTTTCCCTTGGGTAGGAGGTAGTTTCGTCGCTGGCAGGGGCTCGAGGTACTGTGCAGCTGTCTGATATACGCATAGCGACCGGTTCTGTTCACCTGGAGACGTTGTGCTTTTGCTGGGTTTTTCTTTTATTTTTTTGTTTTGTTTTACCTGGCGGGGGTCTGCCTGGTGTGGTGGTAGGACCACTTGTAGGAGTTTAGTGGCCCTCCACTAGGTCCCCATGTTTGCACACGTCGCAGGGGTTCCGCTTATAGTTTGTTTGCTTGGTAGTTCTGGGATAACCAGTTAGCAGTACCTCACCTGGACTTCCCTTAGCAGTCAGCCTAAGAGCCCTGGAAACCCCCTTGGGGGCTCAGTGTCCGATGGAAGAGACCCCAGAGTCCCACCTCGCCTTGTGCGAGTTTGAAGGTTGCTCTGTCCTCTTGACTCAGGGTGACACTCACCGTCTTTGTCTCCGCCATGTTGCTTGTTGGGTTAATGACACCTTTGACCAGGAGTCCTGCGAGTGGTGTTCTTAGTTTGTACTCCAATTCACCCAGTCCAATGAGATTGATACTGGTGCAAGCAGCTTTGGCGTTGCATGCACGGCTTAGGTTGCTGCAACAAGCAAGATTGGTTGCCTTTCTGGATGCCCCGCAGCTGCCCTGCTTTGGTTACAGGGACCTGAACTTGGGGGTGTTAGTCGCTTCGACTTTGGTTTCTTCTGCACCCCCTAATCCTTTCCATGCTGTGGTTCATCCTGCTCCCCCCCCCCCCTGGACTCTGCCTTTTCTCCAGAGGCAGAGGGTTTGGAGGACAGCTCAGCCCCGGGTCCTGACGCGGAGGTTCCAGGGGGGGGGGCCCCCCGAGGTGGTTCTGCCCAAAAGGGTTGTGCCAGGTCTTGGGGTTCCTTTGGTCGTCGTAAGCCAGTAGTGCCAGATTCGGGGCCGGCAACTCTGAAGGCGTCAGCATCTGGTCGGCACAGTGATCACTCTGAGCGTCGGTCGGGCTCTCATAAGGGTCGTCGGCCTTTTCGCGGGTCGCCCTGTTGACGGGGCGATAGGAGGGAGGCTCGCACTGTTTGCTCTCGCTCAGTCCCATGATTCGTGGGCATTTCGGGTCGTTTCGAAACGACAACGTCTCTTCCCTCCCGTTTTCAATTCTGAAACGAGACTGTGCAGATCTGCGATTCACACTGGACTTGTCTTGTATGAACCCCTGGGTCTTTTGCCCCTCCTTTCGGATGACCACTCTGTCTCAGGTCCGGCTGCTTTTGGCGCCGGGTGCCTGGATGGTGTCTCTGGACCTCCGGAATGCACAATGGCACATCCCGATTCATCCGGGGTTTAGGGACTGGCTTGGTTTTGTTGTGGGGCAGTAAGCTTACCGCTTTCATTGCCTTCCATTTGGCTTGAATCTGGCACCTCGAGTGTTCACATGCCTTACCCGGGTCGTTGTGACCCATTTGCGTCTGTTAGGGGTTCGGGTTCTGGCTCACATCAACGACTGGCTGGTGTGGGCTCCCAGCCAGTCCACTTGTCTGCTTGCCAGGGATTTGGCTCTTTCCCAGCTCGTCGAGTTCGGGTTCTTGGTAAACTGGAGGAAGTCCCATTTGGTTCCCCTCTCAGGTTCGGACTTGGCTGGGTCTTGTGTGGGACTCTCGGACCGCTTCCTTGTCTCTCCCTCCTATGACGCTGTTGCGGCTACGATCCCACCTCTAGCTGTTTTTGGAGGGCACCCGAGCCACATGTCGGTTGTTCGAGCAGCAGTGCAGGAGCCTGGACTTCGCCGTGATGGTCTACCCATCAGGTCGGATCTGGCTTCGGCGGATGTTCTGGTTTCTTCGGGGTTGTCCCTCCCAACGTTCTCGCGATCGATGGGTTTGGAACCCGGGAGCCTTGCGTCAGCTGCTGCGTTGCCGGCTTCCTCAGTGGGTTTTTCGAGGTTCTGTGCCGTGGCGCCTCCCCGAGCCCTCGCTCGATGTGTTCACAGATGCTTCGTCTCTCGGCTGCTTGATACCTGCTTGATGGGGTTCTGGGGGTTCTTCTACTCCCAAGCCCAGTAGGCATGAGAGAGGGGTAGGGGCGGTTCCCCTCTCCAGACTCCCCTCCCCCTCCCCAACCCTAGCCCAGACTTCGGGCTGGGGATTTGTGACAAGTGCTCACCAGGCCAGCCAGGGTTAGTAGGGTCTGTTCTACCGTCGAGCTCAAAGCATAGCACGGGAGTTTGCGGCAGTGTGGCATTCGCTTCAGAGGAGTCGTGTCGCTCGAGGAGCAACAATCCGGCTCCATTCAGACTGTTCCCCGGTGGTTCATTGCCTGAACCGTGGGGGTTCGATCCAGTCCTTGGTTCTTTGGGGCTGGTCGCTTTGGGTGACTCATCTGCCGAGTTCTCTGGGTTTGGCTCTCTTGGCGGTTCATGTTCAGGGGGGGTGTCAAATGTACTGACAGATGGCCTTTCTCGGTTCATTCCCCTTTCCACGGAATGGATGGTCATCGCTGACTCGTTTCAGTTTTCAGAACAACCTCTTGTGTGGAACTCTGTCAAAAGCCTTTTTTTAGGTCCAGATAAATGCAGTGAACCCAACCATCACTTTCCTGTAAAATATCTATGGCTCTTATTATAGAAAGGGGGAGGAGCTATAAAAGCTCTTATTATAGAAACTAAGTACAATTGTTACACAGGATCTTCCAGACAGAAAACCATACTTCTGTTTGTTATTTTATCATTTCTCTCCAGGTGTTCCACCCATTTGGATTTCATTATTTTTTCCACTATTTTGTCTATTACAATTGTCAATGATGCAGGTCTATAATTAAGGGGTCTTCCCTGCTGCCACTTTCTGTAGACTGGACCTATGTTAGCCTTTTTTCCATACATCTGCCAAGATTCCTGTACACAGAGATTACTGAAAAATCCATTTAAGTTGCATACTTAGCTCAGGTGTGCATTTTCTCGGAACCCAAGATGAAACCTATGATCTAGAAGATCATACTACATTCATACATAATTTCCAAAAGGACATTGTCACTTTTGCCTAAGTAATGAAATGGTGCTCAGTGTCGATTAACTCTCCCACTTTCCTGGTCAATATCCAATCTAGCAGTGAAAGAACATCCCCTTCCCTCATTCTTGTAACTTGTTTAGCATGTTGATACACGAATGTCTCCAGGATAAGGTTAACGAATCTACCAGTCCAAAAGTCCTCCATTCGTGCTTTGTAGGCCTCCCAACCTATGAACGTTAAGTTGAAGTTACCGAGAACCAAAAGTTGTGACTTGTCTTCATCCGTCCTTAATTATAATCTCTCTCATGTATGTTAAGACCCTCTCGTTTGTTGTTCAGCTCTACCTTTGTCCATACGATGCATGCCGAAGGACTGTAGGCCTTTATGATTATCAGTTTATCATACTGATTACAAATGTCCAGAGCCATTATGCCTTTATCTCGTGGGTTGGCAATCATTAATTCGTTTACCTGTAGGTATTCTTTCATCACCATGGCAACACCTCAACCTTTCCTAATTGTTCTGCCATGTAAGGAAGGGCAGACAAGTGCAGGAGCCATATTTATTTTTGTACAATGCAAACCATAGATTTAATAATGAAAATTATTTGGATTTTAAGGTGGCATCATTCAAGAAGGCAAAAACATTAAGGGAATAAAATTAGAATGTAAAAATACAGTATTCATACTCAAGGTCTTTTAACAGATATGAGTACTGAAATACATTTGATTTAACTTACAGACATAAGCGTGATTCCTGCAGCTTGTGCTGAGGGCCATTTGTGTCAAAGTGCATGATGGTTGGCACTGTTGAGTGTGTATGAAAGACAGTGAGTGGACAACAGAAAATTATTTTTGTACCCTATTGATGTAACCATGCCTAACAGTCAACACATATATATGGTGAAATCAGGCAATAAAC
>WNGS01007182.1:3005767-3021290 GCA_020271785.1 Procambarus virginalis
GAGACCCAACTTATGGGAGACACGGATATGAAGATTTCGGTCCAAAGCCTCGTCATCCTTCAAGAAAAAATGATTACCAGGTTAAACACGATAATGCTACTTGCTTGAATGGATGGCAACTTGAACAGCTACATCATATTAATTAGAGCACTGGTCAAGTCATTTACAATAATGCAGCTTTTTTCCAATTTTTTACACACACACACACACACGCACTGGTTCGACAGAAAGTGCGAGAGGGCCAGAGACCAAAAGACACAAAAATGGAATCAATGCAGGAAGAGGCCAAACCCCCAATCATACCAGCGATACAAAGATGCGAGAAACAACTACACAGCAGTGAGGAGAGAGGCAGAAAGAAATTTTGAAAAAGGGATTGCCAATCATGCGTATGTTTAGTCTTGCTGTTGAGACAAAAATACTAACTACATACGGCAATGAAACTCAAGTTTCATACAAAGGCATTCTCACCCAGCATTGCTCATGCTGCTTCAGACAGATTGATGTTCAAGGAGGCTTTATTGACAACACAAAATAAGAGTTTTAACACCTACGGGAAACCTGCAAGAGGCCAACGTGAGTGCTATGTTTGCAACAACACACAAAGGTGACCAAAGATACGTAAGATGGTACAAACATGGTGCAGTGTGTGTGGTACAGCCCTGTGTTATGTGAATTACTTCACAGACTATCATACCCTCCAGAACTACTGAGTGTTAATTACTGATGCATAATTATGTAAAATTGAGTGAGCAAGTGTACATAAGTGTAAAATATTATTAGTTATAAAATTTACTGCAAAACAAGACGTATTGGAGTAATTACCCAAGTGTAGTTACAGGATGAGAGCTATGCTCGTGGTGTCCCGTCTTCCCAGTATTCTGTTATAAACCATTTTGAAACTACTGACGGTTTTGGCCTCCACCACCTTCTCGTCAAACTTGTTCCAAACTGTCTACCACTCTGTTTGCAAAAGAAAACTCTTATTTTTTTGGGCACCTTTGTTTCCTTTGCTTGAATCTGTGTCCTCTTGTTCTCGAAGTTGCTGGTTTCAGGAATTCCTCTTTGTTAATTTGGTCGATTGCTGTTAGTATTTTGTAAGTGGTGATCATATCCCTTTTTCTTCTATCTTCTAGTTTTGGGATGTTTAATGCCTACAGTCTCTCCTCATAACTCTTGATTTTCAGTTCCGAAAACCATTTTTGTAGCATGCCGTTGCACCTTTACTAGTTTATTTATGTGCTTCTTGAGATTTAGGCACCACACAACTGCAGCATATTCCAATTTTGGTCTCACACAAGTCATGAACAGTTTCTTTCGTATTTCACCATCCATATAATTAAAAGCAAATCTGAAGTTGGAAAGTGACGCATACGCTCCTCTCACAATGTTCTTTGTGTGTTCCTCTGGAAACAGCTTACTATCCAAAACCACCTCTAGGTCTTGTTCTTTATTAGAATTCTGTAATTCCTTTCCACATAATTGTAAGCTGTGTGGTCTATTTTCTCTGATTTCACATTCCATAACATGGCATTTACTCATATTAAATTCTGGAATTCCATTTGCCACTTGTCACTCCAAGCCCATATTTTTATCTAGAACAATTTGAACAGCATCACAATAGTCTGTGTCTCCTACCTTCACCAGTATCTTAGCATTATCCACAAGCATGTTCATGTAGTTATGTACTGTATTCCTTCTGGTAGATCGTTTATGTAGACGATGAACATTACTAGAGCAAGAACTGAACCCTGTGGTACTCCGCTAGTAACACCCCTCCAGCCAGATATACTGTCTCTGATTACTGCCCTCATCTGTCTGTCAGAAAATTTTTCATCCATGTCAGAAGTCTCCCTGTCACCCTGTTTCAGTTTCCAGAACAGCCTCTTCTGTGGGACTCTGTCAAAAGCCTTTTTTAAGTCCAGATAGACAGTCAACCCAACCACCTCTTTCCTGTAGTATCTCTGTAGGTCTATCATAAAAAGTAATTAGATTTGTTACACAGGATCTTTCTTTTCGAAAACCATACCCTCTGTCCCTTATTATGTCATTATTATCTAGGTGTTCAACCCATTTGGCTTTAGCTATTTGTTCTAGTGTTTTGATTACCACGCTTGTTAATGATACGGGTCTATAATTTAGAGGCTCCTCTCGACTACCATTTTTATAGAATGGTACTATGTTTGCCTTTTTCCATATATCTACTAAATCTCTTGTGCAAAAGGATATCTGGAATATTAATTGAGTGGAGTGGTCAGCTCAGCTGCACATTCTCGCAGCATCCAAGATGAAACTCCAAGTCCAACCACTTTCTTTCTTCCTATCCCCACGAGTAATTTCTTCACTTCGTCTTGAGATTTCCTCTGTGCATTCTATGGCATGCTCTGGAATTGGTATTGGGTCCAGCTTTCTGAAATCCTCATTTTGTACAAACACTTTGGAAACTGTTCATTAGCATTTCACACATTTGTTTTTCATTCTCAGTGTTCATGTTCTCAATCTCTGCAATCTCTGGATTTTAACTTTTACATGCAGCTTGCTTTTAATGAATTTATAGAAAAGGCCTGGATCTGTTTTACATTTGTCCACTATATCTTTCTCAAAGTTCCTTTTTGCCTCTCTCCTCACTGCTGAGTAATTGTTTTCTTGCTTGATGTTGAGTGACACATATAATTCCGAGTAGTGATGTTCGGTACATTTTTTTATACGAGAACAAAGTGACTACACTGAACAATTTGTGTGAAAAAAGTTTAAAAAAACATGTGAAATATGATGTAAACAAATAAAAATAAATTTAATAGCGGCAACTCATGGTATTTGAGTGGCCCGAACGACCTCCATGATATGCTCACTGCTTCAGCGAGCATGTCGCACTGACGTCACAGGCACAATTCTCAGCCCTGCTACAGCTATGGTAAGTGGATTTGGATTTTTTTCTATATTTTTTCCATGATGAGGGAATGCATTTGAACATTTTTAAAAGATAAAAATTTTTTTTATAGTTTTCTAATTTTATGCACATGAGGGTGTTGCATGGTAATATCCCTTGAGCAGCCCAAGGGGTTAAGGATCGGTTTATACAATCGTTAACCAAACATATCTGGTTAAACCATTATTGCTTGTGATTATACAACAAGCCCAGTTGAGTGGGACTAGTATTTCCAAGTGATTTGAATGATAAGTTCACATTCTGTCAAACTATCACTCATTTCAAGTACGATATCCTGTAAAATAACTGTAAATTCCAGAAATAACCCTTGTAAAGTAACTTTAGCCAGTGAAATAAACCCTTTGTAGAAATAAAAATGAAATATTTCCCATTTGTTACCCGTTATCTTGAGGTTATCTTGAAATGATTTCAGGGCTTTAGTGTCCCCGCGGCCCGGTCCTCGACCAGGCCTCCACCCCCAGGAAGCAGCCCGTGACAGCTGACTAACACCCAGGTACCTATTTTACTGCTAGGTAACAGGGGCATAGGGTGAAAGAAACTCTGCCTAATGTTTCTCGCCGGCACCTGGGATCGAACCCAGGACCACAGGATCACAAGTCCAGCGTGCTGTCCGCTCGGCCGACCGGCTCCCCTAACCTTGGTTAGCCAAAGGGGCCAGAGTATTTGTCCAGTTATGTGGCATTACCCGGGAAACACAAACCGAAACTGTCTCTATTTTCCGCTTGTTACAACTTGTAATAAAGTTGTTACATCTTGGCTTAACATGTTTATGACATATTAGAACGTTGTTACAACTTGCTATATTGGTTGTTATAAACTGGTTAGGTGTTAAAATTTGTTCGAACGTTGTACCAACGTCGTAGTTTCGGTGTGTGTTTGGCGGGTATTGTCAAAAGTAGGTTTAGACTCTAGCTCTCCTTATATTCCTTGTAAGACCAAGGTTTGTTCCAGAAGCAAATTCTTTGTGTTCCAGCATGCATTGTGTTCTATGACAATATGTTTTAGCAAGGCTCCACTGACAAGATGTAAGAGTCTTTTCAGATGTAAATATAATTAGGAATAAGAGCTAATTGGTATTACAGGAAGGTCATCCATATTTTTAACACAAAGAGGTAAGCTTGATAGGACTTGACAGAGGGTTAAATAGCATACATTACATTCATCACTTAAGAAACTGTAACTTGTTACTGTATACTGATTATTAACTCTTGAGTACTTAATTAGTCAAAATATGCGCATATTTTTGTATAATAAATACAAAAAATAAGAAATATGCAGTGATCAAAATATTCAAAAACTGGGTAAAACCAGAGATGAATGTAATGCAATGCCAATTTCTGGGGATGTCCCTTGAGGCTTCCTAAAGTTATTACACTGATTCAGTGCCATACTACTAAGTGCCATCAGTCGCGGAGTTCTTATTGGCCTACCAGAGACCACGAGCCAGAACCTGCCAATCCGGGAGGTGCAGGGAGCGGTAGTACTATGAACACTTTACATTTAAAGTTAATCACGTCTGCTACCACCAGGGAATGCACCCAGAAAGTTAGGCAAAGCAAAACAGATTACTGCATGATTAGAACAAGACTGCAGCCCCCAAAAAACAACTTCCCCATCAATAAAAACAAACCACCAAAATTTTGTGAAATTAGCACAAGCTAGTTTTCCTTACCACCTCTATTATTTGGGGAGAGGAATAAGGCAGGCCAGACAGCCGGCCCACACCACCTTTGGTTTTATGATGATGGAACATGCAGATTTCCCAGGGAAGGGAGGGTGTCGGGGAACCAATGGGGCTCACCCAGAAATTGCCGTTTAATCACATTCAACACTGGTTTTCTGGGGAAAGCTCCTTGAGGCTCCCTGAAGCTAACTACCCACAGAGGACAAAATACAGCACTTACCAGGGAGGAGGAAGCACCACAGGTATCAAAGAAAAGATGAGCCCATCAGAGCCCATCGGCTACGACAGACAACCCAAAACCATACAAGGCTTCTGAGGACCAGGAATGTTCATGAGATACCTGGCCAACAAGACCTTGTTCAACCTCCAAAATCCTCGCTCCGGAATATCGGCCCGAGACACATTAGCAACACTGTTCTTTATGTGGTAAAACTTTTCAGAGCGGCAAACTTTTGGACATCAAGGACATGAGAGTAGACTGCAGCCTGGCTAAACTGCTCAGCCTTCAAATATGACACCCCCCAGTGCGCAGGAAATAAAATCTCTGGAAAAAATTCTTTTCTGTTTTAAAAGTGTCAAAACCCTTCCCCGAGTATGGATATAGTAACAGAAGGTCGAAATTGTGCGTATTTTGGCTGCTATGGGGTCCGTAAGTTCGTGCGTGACGTAATTATTCTCTGGTCGCCCGTGGCGTACGCCCCCGGGGCCGATAGGGCGCTCGCTGCAGGATGCGAGTTGCCACGAATATATTTTTGTTCATTTTCTGCGCACAGTTCCAAATACATTTTATATGCTTTTACGTGCCAATCCTATGTATAATGAACACGTACACTATATTATGGCAGTAGAACATCCGTACTGTCCGAAGACACTGTGTTATGCGCATGACACGTGTACACATATCCAGCACATATTTCCATTGCACCATGCTAATTTTACATATATATACAGTCTATTTACACACTATACACTATATACATTCACCATCAACACACTCAGAACTCCGCAAGTGTCAGCTGCCACACCCTCACTCCTCCAACATCCAGTCTCTCCCTCACTCCTCCAACATCTTACTCGCCAACATTGCTCCTCCCACCATACTGTTATTGTTTGTATTACACTATTTACACATGTTATGTATACCTATCTACATGTTTTATTCACCAGAACTATGCAAGTAAGCCGGTATTGTGTCCAAACTTTACAGTGGCCTCCACACACTGCATGAGAAATCACACAGCAGCCAGCAGACGACGCTACGATTACATCACTTCCCTCACCAAAATAGCTCCTCCCAACATACTCCTGTTGCTCTTACTACACTATATACACACATGGTATATACCCATGTAGAAATGTGTTCACCATAGCGAACCACTAAGCTAGTATGATGAGCAAAACAAGAGTGGCTGCCACACACAGTGAGGCTACCTTGATTCTCTCCCTCCCTCCCTCACCACAATTCCTCCTCCCACAATACTATGCACAGTGCTTATCACCACCACAATCCTGCTGTTATCACAATACTGGTCACTAAATCCTGTAAATATATAATTGACCACAAGTTTATTTTGTAAAGGAACCTAAGAAGTCGTTTGAAGATTCCTAGATGGACAAAATAATGCTGTGGTGCTGTGGCTAGCGCTGTGAACATCGTGAACAGCATTGATTCACTGATATATGAACATTGTACACAGTCATTATCACACTCAGGCTCTTCTGTAATATTATCATGACTAAATAATACCAGTTATATACATATTTTGACATTATTAGGCAATGCTGTGGTCACAAGCTGAATAGCAGTGCTGTGAGCTCATGCTGCGTGCGCCAGCCTGGGTTGTTCACTCAATACTGAGGCTTTCACACCCGGGAATGTTGCCCACGATTTTTTTTTTTAAATGGCGTCTGTTTACAAGAGTTCTGAGGAAGCTGATGTGAACCCCATGTAGCCATACATACTAAAAATAATGCCGCAAAAATAAATTTGCAGCAACTCTGGCGGCTTGAATACCGCGCGATGCCTCGGAGACGCACCTTGCTTGAGCAAGCAAGTTGCATGACGTCATCGCCCAACTTCTCGGCTCATTTACATCATTGTTAAGTACAATTAATTTTTTTTTCTCGTGTTCGTGGAATACAAATGAACATTTATATAAGACAAAAAATGTATTTTTATTTTTTTGGTGTGCCTGGCAGTGTTGAAGGCACCTGCAGGCATGTGTTCATTACAAGAGAGCAGAGCAGCATAAGAGTTTAGGAGCATACAGGTAAAAAAAACTGGAGCTCATGCAGCTCCAAGTATAATAAACTAATTGCATACCTGGAGATGCTTCTGGAGTTCTTCTACTCCCCGAGCCTATGCTCATGCACACAACTATATAATTACAACCCAAAGACAAAAACACCACACGAAAAATGGAAGACTGGAGCCAGAGCAACTAGGACAGCACCAAGCACCATCAGAATAGAACTGAAGGTGGTGCAGCTGCCCTGACTGCCTCCCACTTCCCTCCAAAAGAGGTAGGGAGGTGGTTGCCTGGGTTGGGGTTAACGGTTGTTTAACATACCCTCAGCGAGCATAAGAAATATTGCCGGAACAACCGTGGACAGAGGAAACTAGATAGTTTCCTCCAAGGAGTGCCGGACCAACCGGGCTGTGGTGGGTATGTGGGCCTGCGGGCCGCTGCAAGCAACAGCCTGGTGGACCAAACTCTCACAAGTCAAGCCTGGCCTTGAGCCGGGCTTGGGGAGTAGAAGAACTCCCAGAACCCCATCAACCAGGTATCAACCAGGGGCAAACTAGCTTGCGCTAGTTTCACTAAATTTTGGTGGTTCGTTTTTATTGTTGGGGAGAGTACTTCTGTCAATTTTTGAGGCTGCGTACTTGTTCTAACCATGCAGTAGTCTGTTTTATTGACCAAACCACACACTAGAAAGTGAAGGGACGACAACGTTTCAGTCCATCCTGGACCATTCTCAAGTCAATTGTTGCCAGACTTGAGAATGGTCCAGGATGGAACGAAATGTCGTCGTCCCTTCACTTTCTAGTGTGTGGTTTGGTCAACATATTTCCGCGACACTATTGTGACTCCTCTCGTCTGCATATAGTCTGTTTTGTTTTGCCTAACTTTCTGGGTGCATTCCCTGGTGGTAGCAGACATGATTAACCTCAAATGTAAAGTGTTCATAGTGCTACCGCTCCCTGTACCTCCCTCAGAGGGCCAGGTTCTGACTCGTGGTCTCCAGTAGGCCAATAGAACTCCGCGACCGATGGCACCTAGTACTATGGCACTGAATCAGTGTGATAGCTTCAGGAATCCCCAAGGAACTTCTCCAGAAATACATCCAATTACAGTACAACATATTGTAATTACAATGATTTCTTGATGGTAACCCTACCAACTAACACACAGGTAGTGACTATCAATATAAGTTCTATGCAGGTGAATGCAGTACTGATTAAAATAAAAAGAGGCACATTTAAGAAATGGAATTAATCATCAGCTATTTATTTTATTTACATACAAAATTTATAAAGGAATCATATGGAAAAATATCACTTGTCAACAACTTTAGAAGAAAATATATAACATTTACAACATAAAAGCCAATGAAATAAAATGTCAAGAGTATTATAATTAACTTTTACAGGTTCTACAAATCCTAAAAAAAAACAGCATTGAATATAATGAAATGCCTCTTTCTGATAGAGTCTTGATGGCTCCCTGAAGCTATCTCACCGAGATGGCTCCCCCCACTACTGGGTTACATTTGTTGCATGAGTCTTGTTCAGCCTACAGCAATCACAGCCTCACAGAGATGCAGAAAGCAGAACATTATTAACATCACACTTGAGGGGAAAACATCAAGTCAGTGTAGCTTTACATATAACGGTCAGGTTCACAGAAAATGAAGCGTCGAAACAGCTAAATAACTCCGCAGACGATTCGTTCCGAACAACTGGTTCACTTAAAACTAGCTCCAAGGTCAGTTCAGAGCTAATGAATAACGAACCTCAGTGAAAGCAGGAAAGATGCAGTTGTTATTTTCATGTAGTGTCATAATTTGTCAATTAAAATATTAATGAACTTGACTAGTATTTATGAGCCGATTTTATGGTAACGTTATGAGAGATGGCTGCCTCATGTTTGGACGGGGGTGCAATTTCAGTGCTTGCCATAGTCACTTAAATTTAGACATGCCACTGATCATAATGCCACACACACAACTAGCAGACACAAAATTCATCATGATATGCTGTGCACATCACAAATTCTAAGCACAAGAATGGACCCAAAGAAGAGGAAATAAAACATGGAGAGCAAAACTTGTGGCAGTAGTAGAGAGGAACTTCCTTATAGAACATATCAAGAGAGAAAACAAGAAGGGGTCGTGTATATGCTGTATACCCAGCATATACAGCATATTTTAAATATATACTGTCCTTTGTAAATAAAATCTATAATTGTGGGTGTTGGCCAACTCAAGTGTGAGTATTCGAGTTCTGATTTCAAGACAGTCAATCGGGTGGTTCATTATTAAAGGTGCTGAAATAATTTAACTATACGAAATGATTTATTATTATTATTACATAAATGAACATCTGCATATGTTCCCACAGGGTGAGTACTAGAGAATGTGATTTTGAAGTTATTAAATGCACCCCGAGAAGGTAGCATGTGTTATTGACCAGCACATTTGGTATTGACCTAGTGTTACCTCTAGGCTGTTTTTGGTTTGGTTTGGCATGCCATGTTGTCCTCTGAGGAGCAAGTTATATATTTATAATACGTAGGTTAAGGTAAGATTATAGATTTGTTGTGGATATGCATCATTATTCTCATATTATCAGTGTATAATAATTATTTGAGTTGCAAATTTTTGTGGTTTCAAGTGACTGTCTGTGTGGACTCTTGGTGGTTTAGCAAACCATTTGTGGCTAACTTTTTTCTGTGATTACTGACATTGCCAGTCCTTAAATAAATATAATGCATACACTTTGGTTGTTTTTGAGTCCCGCCAATGCAAAAATATGGTACAGGCTCCACGTGGTCACTCTTGTGTTTGAAGTGTTTATAAATGCAAAGTGGTTCTACATTCCTGGTTTAAAGTACATAGATATACTATAAACAAGCAAGGNAAGCTACAAGGATGAGGGAAGGGGACGTTCCCTCCATGCTAGATTTGATATTTACCAGGAAGGAGGAAGAGATATTTGACATTCAGTACCTTCCTCCCTTGGGTAAAAGTGACCATGTCTTTTTGGGAATAAAGTATGCAATGCGTTATAATCTGGAAGAAAATAAAGAGGTTGAAGCAGTTGAAAAACCAGACTTCAGGAGAGGACATTATGGTTACCTTAGAAATTTTTTTAGTAAGTATAATTGGACAGACTTGATGCTAGGCAAGGAAGTGAATGAGATGTATGTCAAGTTTTGTGAAATATATGATAAAGGCACAAAAAAATTTATACCAAAACAGAGATGCAGAACTAGAAAACAGGATTGGTTCAATAGAAATTGCGAGAGGGCTAGAGACCAAAAGACACAAAAATGGAATCAATACAGGAAGAGGCCGAACCCCCAAACATACCAGCGATACAAAGATGCGAGAAACAACTACACGGCAGTGAGGAGAGAGGCAGAAAGAAATTTTGAAAAAGGGATTGCAGACAAATGTAAAACAGAACCAGGTCTATTCTATAAATTCATAAACAACAAATTGCAGGTAAAGGATAATATTCAGAGGTTGAAAATGGGAAATAGATTCACGGAAGATGAAAAGGAAATGTGTGAAACACTAAACGAAAAGTTCCAAAGTGTGTTTGTACAAAATGAAATCTTTAGGGAACCAGGCACAATAAGAATTCCAGAGAACAACATAGAGCACATAGAGGTGTCTAGAGACGAAGTGGAAAAAATGCTAAAGGAGCTAGGTAAGAACAAAGCAGTTGGTCCAGATGGAGTTTCACCATGGGTTCTGAGAGAATGTGCACCTGAGCTCAGCATTCCACTTCAACTGATTTTTCAGGCATCCCTGTTTACAGGAGCTGTAGCTGATGTGTGGAAAAAGGCTAACATAGTTCCAATCTACAAAAGTGGAAACAGGGAAGACCCCCTTAATTATATACCTGTATCATTGACAAGTGTAATAGTCAAAATATTGGAAAAAATAATTAAAACTAAATGGGTAGAACGCCTGGAGGAAAACGATATAATATCAGACAGACAGTATGGTTTTCGATCTGGAAGATCCTGCGTAACGAACTTGCTCAGTTTTTATGATCGAGCCACAGAGATTTTACAAGAAAGAGATGGTTGGGTTGACTGCATCTATCTGGACCTAAAAAAGGCTTTCGACAGAGTTCCCCATAAGAGGTTGTTCTGGAAACTGGAACATATTGGAGGAGTGACAGGTAAGCTACTAACATGGATGAAAAATTTCCTAACTGACAGAAAAATGAGGGCCATAATCAGAGGCAAGGTATCAGATTGGAGGAATGTCACGAGTGGAGTACCTCAGGGTTCAGTTCTTGCACCGGTAATGTTCATTGTCTATATAAACGATCTACCAGTGGGAATACAGAATTACATGAACATGTTTGCTGATGATGCTAAGATAATAGGGAAGATAAGAAACCTAGATGATTGTCATGCCCTTCAAGAAGACCTGGACAAAATAAGTATTTGGAGCAACACTTGGCAAATGGAATTTAATGTGAATAAATGCCATGTTATGAATGTGGAATTGGAGAACATAGACCCCACACAACCTATAAATTACGTGAGAAATCTTTAAAGAATTCTGATAAAGAAAAGGATCTAGGGGTGGTTTTAGATAGAAAACTGTCACCTGAGGACCACATCAAGAACATTGTGCGAGGAGCCTATGCTACACTTTCTAACCTCAGAATTGCTTTTAAATACATGGATGGAGAAATACTAAAGAAATTGTTCACGACTTTTATTAGACCAAAGCTGGAATATGCAGCGGTTGTATGGTGCCCATATCTTAAGAAGCACATCAACAAACTGGAAAAGGTGCAACGACATGCCACTAAGTGGCTCCCAGAAATGAAGGACAAGAGCTACGAGGAGAGATTAAAGGCATTAAACATGCAAAAACTAGAAGATAGAAGAAAAAGAGGTGATATGATCACTACATTCAAAATAGTAACAGGAATCGATAAAATTGACAGGAAAGATTTCCTGAGACCCGGAACTTCAAGAACAAGAGGTCATAGATTTAAACTAACGAAACAAAGCTGCCGGAGAAATATACGAAAATTCACTTTTGTAAACAGAGTGGTAGACGGTTGGAACAAGTTAAGTGAGAAGGTGGTGGAGGCCAAGACCGTCAGTAGTTTCAAAGAGTTATATGACAAAGAGTGCTGGGAAGACGGGACACCACGAGCGTAGCTCTCATCCTGTAACTACACTTAGGTAATTACACTGTAACAAACTAGGTTTGTTGTAAGAATTATCCAGAATGTTTTATCTACAAGGGAGAATGGGAAGCTGGACCCACGTGGTGACCCCGGGAGCAGCCCCTGAGGGAATTGGCGGTGAAGATAATTGACGCCTTTGTTTACAAGTTTCGTATAATGAATCATTCTATAGTATTCACTTAGAGAAATTAGCCTTCATTCATTTTGTATTAAAATTGTATTGTATAATATTACTGGTTATAATATCAAGAGTATTCTAATTATTAGGAGAATGAGTTAAGTCACCATCAGTGACGTCATGAGCTGTGACTAGACCTCTGCGCGGAAGGATTTGGATGACCTGGCGGTCACAGGTCAGCAGAGGTTCCACATTCAGTAATTCTCAAAGGTCAAATAGCCATTTTGTAATCGGGAATAGCTCTTCCTTAAGATGCTTGTGTAATTTAACTTCAGTTAAAATAATTCAACCAATCTGGATGATTCAGTGCAACAGAAGTTAATTGTTAAACTTAAGCCTTGCAAGTTTTTTTTTTTTAGATATATACAAGAGTTGTTACATTCTTGTACACTTAGATACTAGGCGCAACAATACAATGCTCTGGGCGTCTGGGTAGAGAAGCATATGGGAAGAACAGTGTGGAATCAGGATCGACTGGGGGAGGTACCCATCTACACCTCTCCCCCAAGAGTGTAGATGTAGTGGAGTGTAGCACTCCACCCAAGCTGGGCAGGATAGAAGGTATAGTTGCTATGAGTTTTTATAGGGAATAGGTCAACTCATTGCCAGGGAGTGTTCATTGCCAGGGAGTGTTCATTGACAGGGAGTGTTCATTGCCAGGGAGTGTTCATTGACAGGGAGTGTTCATTGACAGGGAGTGTTCATTGCCAGGGAGTGTTCATTGCCAGGGAGTGTTCATTGACAGGGAGTGTTCATTGCCAGGGAGTGTTCATTGACAGGGAGTGTTCATTGACAGGGAGTGTTCATTGACAGGGAGTGTTCATTGACAGGGAGTGTTCATTGCCAGGGAGTGTTCATTGACAGGGAGTGTTCATTGACAGGGAGTGTTCATTGACAGGGAGTGTTCATTGACAGGGAGTGTTCATTGCCAGGGAGTGTTCATTGACAGGGAGTGTTCATTGACAGGGAGTGTTCATTGACAGGGAGTGTTCATTGACAGGGAGTGTTCATTGACAGGGAGTGTTCATTGACAGGGAGTGTTCATTGACAGGGAGTGTTCATTGACAGGGAGTGTTCATTGACAGGGAGTGTTCATTGACAGGGAGTGTTCATTGCCAGGGAGTGTTCATTGACAGGGAGTGTTCATTGACAGGGAGTGTTCATTGACAGGGAGTGTTCATTGCCAGGGAGTGTTCATTGACAGGGAGTGTTCATTGACAGGGAGTGTTCATTGACAGGGAGTGTTCATTGACAGGGAGTGTTCATTGCCAGGGAGTGTTCATTGACAGGGAGTGTTCATTGACAGGGAGTGCCGTTTATGTAGATTTTGTTTAGTTTTGAATAAATTAATTAGCTAGTAATCTGCATTTTCATTAATTCCATGTGTGTGTTATATATATGTGAATTGGTCCTTGTCACGTGGTCCCCACGAGGCCAAGTTTTCGTTGGGCCGCAAAGCCCAACAAAAAGATTAAGAGATCGGTTATTCCCTTGGATTTTAATATTTCCAAAACAGAACGTAAGATCCTAGTTTATATGTTACTAGTGGGGATCAAGCCCCAAGGTTGATTGATTAGCATGATCGATCCAGACCTTGATCATTGCTCAGTGTTACTGGTCTGGTGGTGGCGGCGAAGGCAATTCTAGAACTTTGCTAGAAGTCTAGTTCACATCATACGGGTTGTAGAATCTTAAGTCGGTCAATCGTCTTAAGACCACATGGCGTGGGGTTGGCTAAAAGTAAAAGTTTTGGGGTCCCTTGGTAGAGAACAAAAGTAAGAATACGAGCAGAGAGAGAGAGGGGGTAAAGAACACCTTCAGAACTCCCCTCCCCCCCCCCGTGTTACAACACCACTTGTTTCCACTGACAACTTCCACCACTGACAACACCTGCCTCCCCAGATAACAACTTCCACCACTGACAACACCTGCCTCCCATGACAACAACTTCCATTACTAACAACACTTGCCTCCCAGACAACTTCCACCACCTGTTTCTACTGACAACAACTTCCACCACTGACACCACCTGCCTTCCCTGACAACAACTTCCACCGTTGACAACACTTCCCTCCTGACAACAACTTCCACCATTGACACCACCTTCCTCCCCGACACCATTTTATCATCTGTCTCTTCTCCTTGGAAATAATGGTTAAGGAAAATAAAACACTGTACAACTGTTTACTCTTTGGTTAATCATAGTTGATGACAGCCACCTCCAACGCTCGGTCTCTGCGACCGCTTGGATGAACAATCCTCGCTCAATCGAACATTTGTATGTTCCACTGAACATTTAGTACTGAATGCAATTCGTTCGGACCATCCAGGAATTCGTTATTGGGTTCGTTTGAGTGAGGATGCACTGTAATTTACTTAATGAGGTGGGCTCGTAACCTCATGGTAGAAACCGCACCTGCAATATAATTGGGTTAGTGACACAGATACTGGATCAAAAACTCTAAGAACCACCAACGTCCCTATTTTTTTTATTGTAATATGCAATATGGAGCTGTCTTATTTTATTATGACTTAACCCTATTGTTGGGCCAGAGGATATAGTGTTCTTCATTACGATGTAGTGACGTGTGGTGTGTTGTGGTGTCTGGCTCCTTCAGCTGGTTTCAAGTGTCAGGTGTGGCCGGTTGCAGTACTTCACCTCGCTGTCTGTTTCTCATTTAATTCACTTATAGTTTTGTTATTTCACCACAATAACTGTCCACAAAAGAGACTAAGTTTAATTTGCTAGCATACACTCCATGGTGTGTAGTCAGTGTGTGATTTGGCATGAGGGTATCTGGCTCCTTGCTGGTGTGGTGTCAGAGTTACCTTCTTGAGGTTATCTCGAGATGATTTTGGGGCTTAGCATCCCCATGGTTCGGTCCTCGACCAGGCCTCCTTTTTGTTACCCCAGGAAGCAGCTTGTAGCATCTGTCAAACTCCCAGGTACCTATTTTACTGCTAGGTGAACAGGTGCATCAGGGTGAAAGAAACTCTGCCCATTCGTTTCCGCCTCCACCGGGGATCGACCCTAGAACCTCAGGACTACGAATCCCAAGTGCTGTCCACTCAGCTGTCAGGGCCCCTGGTCGGAGTGGTCTCACACTCCAGCTTGTTTTTTAATCAGCTTGAAATTAATCGGCTTGTATGCTTGCAGTTTATTTTCATTTTGGTCACAGAGTGTTTACTCTCGTGGCAGCATCTAGATGCTACTTGAATCCACACCAAGGCGGTAAAGTTACCCAATCATCACATCATATG
>WNGS01007182.1:3029144-3042473 GCA_020271785.1 Procambarus virginalis
ATAAAAAATAAAAAAAATAATATATATATATATATATATATATATATATATATATATTATATATATATATATATATATTTATATATATTATATATATATATCATATATATATATATATATATATATATATCACTAAGAACTCTTAAATTGACCCGGCCGGATCGAACCCATGCCGTCGAGGATACCCCTAAACGTACCCTAGTACCGTGACACAGTACCGTGACTATATATATATATATATATATATATATATATATATATATATATATATATATATATATATATATATATATAAAGTAAAAAATAACTGCAAACCTTTCCTGTTTTGTTGCCTTTGTTTCTTCATTGTTCTCTGTTGTGCTCTTTCTCCTTTTGACAATGTCTATTCTTCAGTGGAAAATTCATGGATTTTATGCCACTTTCCATGAACTTCAACTTCTGATAACACAGTTTTTCACCAAGTTTGTGCCTGTCTCCTGGAGCCATTATTGCCAATAAGCAATTATAAAAGCAAAAAATTAATTAATTGCCAATAAGCAATTATTTGTCCTGGGTTCTACATGTAACTGGGTTGATGGGTGTTCTGGAAGTTCTTCTATCCCCAAGCCCGGCCCAAGGCCAGGCTTGACTTGTGAGAGTTTGGTCCACTAGGCTGTTTGCTTGGAGCGGCCCGCAGGCCCACATATCCACCACAGCCTGTTGGTCCAGCACTCCTTGGAGGAAAGAATCTAGTTTCCTCTTGAAGATGTCCACAGTTGTTCCAGCAATATTTCTTATGCTCGCTGGGAGGACGTTGAACAACCGTGGCCCTCTGATGTTTATACAGTGTTCTCTGAATGTGCTTATGGCAACCCTGCTCTTCACTGGTTCTATTCTGCATTTTCTTCCATATCGTTCACTCAGTACGTTGTTATTTTACTGTGTAGATTTGGTACTTGGCCCTCCAGTATCTTCCATGTGTATATTATTTGAAATCTCTGTCTTCGTTCTAGTGAGTCCATTTGGAGAACTTAGAGACGATCCCAATAATTTAGGCATCATGTCTATGTGTGCCGTATAATGTATAATACAAATGATGTTTAATGTAATGTATAATGCAAATATGAATATAAAAGCTCTCTGTGGATGTAAATAAAGAAAAATGAGTGATAAAACAATGTGAAACATCGGAAGATGAAACAGGAAGCGTCAGCAAAGTGGAACACCTGGCGTTGACAAGAGCCAGATGCAGCCTTGCAGAGCACCTCTATCCAGTGAAACAATGCTGATGTTTGCTAATTCATTGGCAATCATTCACCTATTGAAGTGTTTTTTTTTTTACATTCTGCATACAAGTTACTAATTTTATAACAAAAAATTATTTGTTGGAAATTGTATTTTTTTGTGCATTGGCAGGTATAACCATTTCTCCATAGCCGCTGTCTAAGGGTCAAGGTATGTTGTAGTATAAAGGTCACTTAGGATTATGGTCGTAATGTTAAGAGCCGATGCGCGTTTGTCCATAAGGTATGTAATTCATGACCCAGTGTGATGTCATCGTCTGATGTCAATAAACACCATGTGGATTAGACTTGCATTTCTCTTGCTGCCTAATTATAACAGTGGTGATTAAGATTAATAATGGATTCAGAGAGCCCAGGTACAAGACGATGGTGAGGCATGTTAGGCAGCAAAAGTACATCGTGATGAATGGCCAGGGAGAATATAGACTCCAGTAGGTGTGTGTTCAACTGCCGTGGCCATGGCTATTTCTCTGTTCCCAGTGAAGATGGAACTGTTTGATACTATGAAGGTCTCATTAGACCTGTGACTGAGCCTGCTAGAAGCAGATTTTGAGTACCATGGGATTAAGGACACAATCATGAAATCAGTACTCTTAAGTTTCATTAGGTACAGCAGTGTACAGTATAGTGTCCTGGGTAATGTGTACACACCAGAGTTACCACACACAAAGACCTATGAATACCTGATTACCCTGCTTAAATTTCATCATACTATATAGTGAATCCTTCATATCACAGGAGTTTGATGGATTTCCAGAAGAGGACAAAAAAGCAGCAGGAATCCTGTAAGGATTTCTACTGCTTTGAATGATTTATGTGGATTTGAAGGCGTTGGCTAACAACTGCAACTTTGGAGTGCGGTTTGACTGCCGGAGTGAGGGACCAGCTGTTCTTGGCAGAAGGAAATTAAATATTTTTCCCTAACCTGGTGGTAGAAAACTTGGATTTACAATTGATGGCCTCATGGACAGTGTAAGAAAAGATTTTGAGCCTGGAAAGGGCTTTCGAAGGTAAGGAATCTACCACCCAAGAAATTATGGTCATACCTACAGACGAGTTGTAAACATTGTGGGTACAAACACAGTAGTTTCAACTGCAAGTTTAAGGACTTCATCTGCAACTACGCTGATAGGAAAGGACACTTGAGGAAAGTTTGCAGAGAATACTTGAAAACAAATAGCAAGGCCTTATAAAGGATACGACCTGGGAATGTAGGAAAAGAGAGAGAAAATGGTCAAGGCAGTAGAGGAAAGGTAAAATGTCTGAATAAAGCTGCAGGTGAGGAAAGCTGACTATTCGGTGAAAGAAAAGGCATGTTTCCTTGGAACTGGATACTGGTGCTGCAGTGTCAACATTATCTAGAGATTGGGTAGATACCTTGCAATCAAGTGTAAAACCCTGTGGAAAATCATTAAGTGCCTATGATAATGAACAGATTAAGATCCATAGCAAGGTGTCATTAAAAGTAGGCTATAATAGGAAAGAAATTGTCCATGATTTTTATGTAGTGGGTTCACATAATCGTAGCCTATGTGGTAAGGATCTCATGGACAAGGTGGAATTTTTTTTGGCTGGCCTGAATGAATTGTTTATAGTGAAAAAAGAAATAGTGCTGAAGATTTGTTGGAAAAATATGCAGTGGTTGCAGGTAAACCAATTAGTAGCATGGTGGCAAAAATCCACCTGAAGTGAAGTGAAGTGGGGCTTCACTTAAATTTTTCAGAGCAAGAACAGTTCTTTTCCATTACAAGCAACTGGTCGAATTAGCCCTGGAAAGGCATGTGGCAGAAGGCATTTTAGAGCCAATTACACAGTGTGTGGACAGCCCCAATTGTACCATGTGTAATTGGCTCTAAAATAACTTCTACCTACCAAGGGGAGCCGAGCGGACAGCACGCTGGACTTGTGATCCTGTGGTCCTAAGTTCGATCCCAGGCGCCGGCGAGAAACAATGGGCAGAGTTTCCTTCACCCTATGCCCCCTGTTACCTAGCAGTAAATAGGTACCTGGGTGTTAGTCAGCTGTCACGGGCTGCTTCCTGGGGGTGGAGGCCTGGTCGAGGACCGGGCCGCGGGGACACTAAAAGCCCCAAAATCATCTCCAGATAACCTCCAGATAACATGCCTTTCCAGGACTGATGAGAATCTCAGCCCTGATGAGACCAGGGCTGATGTAAATCCATGAGAATCTGTGCAGATTTTAAATAATTAAATAACAGCATTCATTGTGAGATGTACCCTTTTCCTAAGATAACACGAATTGTTGTCAGTGGTTTGTAAAGGGGGGGGGGGGCAATATTTTCTAAGATTGACTTGGATGCTTGCTTGAAAAATTCCTGTATATGTGGAGAGCCAGAAATTGTTAGTGTCCAATACTCATAAGGGGTTATTAAAGTATAAAAAAAAAAGACTTCCTTTTGGACCTTCCTCATCTCCAGCAATTTTTCAGAGATTTATGTTCCAGTTGTTTGTAAACACTGAGGGTGTGGCTAGCTTTTTAGATGACATTATTGTATACAGGGAGAATGAGGAAGAGATTTCCATTGTGATTTCACTGCGATCTCATTGAGGCGTAAGAGTGTGAACGCTATTACAGTAGGCTTGAGTGTGGTCGGGTTGGCTAGAAAACCCTGGTTAGACCCTGGTTTGGGGCCTCCAGAACTTCCCAGAGGACTCGGTCGAGTTTTGGGTTGGTCACCTTTTATTCCACTGTGGTCGTGTGGCTAAGGCAGGTGTCTGGAGATCACGAGGTCGCAAGTTCAAGTCACTCCATTGGCTCAAAATGATTTTCATTTATATATCACACCATTGTAATTTCATTGTGATATTATATATTGGCATAGTCATTTTAAATACATGTTTAAATAAAATAGGCATTTCAAAACTCAGGTGTGAACATTTATGCATACAGATATATTCAGTAAATCATTTTTGTCTTGATCATTCTAACAAATTAAAGAATAGCACCTTGACGCTTGACTGTTATCGGACACTATAACACAAAACCAATGAGCTGCACACATAGGACACAAATGCTAACATCTGAATATGTGGAATAACTAAATGTTTCATAGCAACCAGTTTTTTTAAATTCTTAAACTTCTATTTTAAAAATATAAATTTCAGACATATCCGAAAACTACCATCAAGCTTTAATTTTTCAAATTCTATTATCTATGACCTATTCCAAATTCACTTAATATTAGAATAATTATTTAGAAAAATATAATTTCTTTCGTTATGTCTTTGAGCACAGAGAAGTATGGGTATAAGAAACCCTTTTGGGAGGAACCTCTAATTGGTGGCTTCCTGAAACTATCTCGCTGAGATAACTCCTCACTAATGGCCCATATCAGTTGCAGAAGTTGTGTTTGGCCTATGGAGGTTAGAGCCAGCACCTGGCCTCCCTCACAGACCAAAGACTTTGACCAAAGAGCCAAAGCTCAACCCCCGCAAGCACAATTAGGTGAGTACAGAAAGAACTTTTTCAGTGTCAGTGTAGTTAACAGGTGGAATGCATTAGGCAGTGATGTGGTGGAGGCTGACTCCATACACAGTTTCAAGTGTAGATATGATAGAGCCCAGTAGGCTCAGGAATCTGTACACTAGTTGATTGACAGTTGAGAGGCAGGACCAGAGAGCCAAAGCTCAATCCCCGCAAGCACAAGTAAATGATTACAACTTTGTGAGTACAGTGGTGCAGGAAGCAGAGGAAAATTATCATAATCCTCCCTGGGAAAGCATCCAGAAATTCAGTGAAGCTTTACAGACAACTGTATTGTTCATGGGAAACAAAGCACTGAAACAGCCAAATTACTATAGACCATTCTTTAAAAAACTTTGTTCATTCTAAACTAGCTCAAACCCATTAGTAACGATGGCCACCTGGAGCCCCTAGTCCCCATTCAGCTGATGTTGTCTCGAGTTAGATTTGCTCCTCAGATTGCCAAGCTGCAACAGGTCCCTCTGCTTCTCGACTAAGTGACAGCCATCCTTCAGACTTTGTCCTGTATTTTATTATTTGCTTCACGTGTGTGTTTACTTCCCAGCATTCTTGCTTGGATCTGGCAAGTTTTGCACTTTGAACTGCTTGTGCTTCGTGTGACCTCTTCCCTGGGTGCTCATTTCGTGTAACTGAGAAGTAACAGAATTACTTCAGATTTGTATGGGAGTTCGCCACGAGAAGTCTGGCCAAGGGAGTAGGAAAGCCTTGCCTGGGCAGTACACGAGTTGTTGACTCCACCATATAGGTCCTTGGTTGAGGGTAAAATGTAGCATAGTTACAGAATGACAGCTATGCTTGTGTCCTGTCTTCCTGTCTGTCTAGTACTTTTTGTCATATGATGCTTTGTATCCTATTGAGTGGGGTGTGCTTGGGAACACACATGCTTGTTCTTACAACAAGCAACAGGTGCCCTTTGTAGCCATGTTGGTTTAGGCTGTGTTCGAGGTCTGCTTTTTCAATGAGCAGCCCTAGTGCCTGGGTGTCCTGTTTGGCAAGTCACATTCAAGCCCTACTAATTTCCTTGCAGGTCTATGGCACAAATTATGGATCAACCCATTGAGCATGCACTCGCTATATTAGAGTTTGAAGGATGCACATCAGTCCTACTACTGGCCAACAGTCATTCTGATTCTGCCATGCTGCCTGGTGACACTTCAAGCCTGAGCCCTGCAACATATATTGTGTTGGGTCTCCATTCTGTCTGAGCCTGCTTCACGTTAGGAAGCTTGATGGGCAGCTGCTGCTTTACAGGCAAGATTTTTTTGTTCTTGGGGGTTTACGGTAAGGTGTTCATTATGATGTCTCTGAGTTGGCCTCAATGGTGTTTAGGGACCCAGCTTTGAGGTGTTGGTAAATTCCACCTGAACTAAGTCCTCACCTCTTCCTCTCCATGCTGGTGTGATTCGCCCACCTTCTGGTTTTAACCCCTTGGTTCCAGCTCCAAAGTGTCTGAGGGTGTTGGAGTAGGGACAGGGGTTCACTTCAGGATGTAGCTCAGCCATCTCAGAGGGTAGCTTCATCCACTTTGAAAGCAATGGCAGTTGAGTTATCTCTTCCTACCAGGGATGTGAAGCCTTCACATTCAGAATTGCTCACCATCTCCAACTGTATCTTCTTGGGATGATACTGATCCATTCCAGGCATTGGGCATGGAATTTAGCTCTGCCCTTGGGGCTTGTATCCACTTGGTGCCATGCATGGTCTTTGTCTCTTTCCTCAGTTCACAGTTGTCCCCTTCAGTCAGGGATAACAGGCTCTGTGGTTTTGGATGTCTAACAGGGGTCTTGACTCCCCTCCTTCCTGGCAAGCCCCTTGTTTTTGTTTCTCTGAGGTTAGCTTCAGGGAGCCACCAAGGGGCTCTTCCCAGACAACCAGCATTGAAATTAACAAAATGCCTCTTTCTGGTAGATTCCCTGTGGCTCACAGACTTCCTCCCTCCCTACCACTATTGTCAGTTAATTATCCATCAGTTCCTGGCCGACTTTCGAGCCAGCTGTGGGCCAGGGAGCCGGGCCTCCTTGTGGTAGCTGTTGGTACTAAAGTCGAGCTAGTTTTAAGTGAACCACTTGTTCTGCATAAAATGTTTGCTTGCATTTCATGTAGAACAAGTGGTTCTACAGAATCATTTGGTGATTTCAAAACTTTGTTTTATATGAACCTTGCAGTTACCTGTAAAGCTTTGATGATTTTCTGGATGCCTTTCCAGTGAGGGTGATGTTAATAATTTCTGTTCTCTGTACCTGCATGAGGGGGCCAGGTTCTAGCTCTGGTCCAGGTAGGCCAAATGTGACTTGTGTGACTGATGTGATCCAGTAGTGGAGAGCCATCTCAGCAAGATAGCTTCAGGGAGCCAAAATGCTCTGCCAGAATGAGGTGTTTCATTGCATTCAACACTGAAATTGTATAACAGACTGAGGGCTTTCCATAGTACTTGTATAGTATTACAAAATTAAAATGATACTGTATAATAATACTGTTTAAGGAAAATATTCAATGATATAATCATAAATATTTCCTAAACAAATCAAAGATGGAACAAATAATGAAATACTTCTTAATTTTCAGTACATTATTAAAAAAAAAAAACCTACCATGGAACAAAGGCACCATTGAAGGGTGGTAACAGAAACAAAATATTTCATTATGCTTGCCCCTAATGATACTCAGAGATACTGTACACTACTGCAATTTACAAATGAAATTTGACAGAATACTCAACATTTTCTCAGATATTGATTCTTATGTTTAAATTATTAAATGCCATTTATGATCATACTGTAGTAAAAGAAGACGCACATGTAAGTTCAAAATCATTGAAGACATTTCTGAATGCACTATAGCCAGTCTGGAAGGATTTGTTGACCGACATCAGTTACATATTAGCATGTAACAGAATCAATAAAATTGTAAAATAATTTTGTGAAATAAAGTGATTTACTTGCATTTATATGCATTCTTCAAACCTTTTATATTGAAAACAAAACAATACAATCAGAAAAATAATATTTTCTCACAGTTCATTATAGAAGTACATACTGTTATTATGCTTATAGTGAACACTATTTCACACCAGTGAAAACTTTTGGTCTACAGGTGCTATATGTAATTTTATATATTAAAACGTGGGGAAACTATATTTTAAATTAAATGTTGAAATTTAATACCTGTTCTTAAATATTAAATTTTGGTGTAGTCAGTGACTTGCATACATAAAACCAACGTTGAATGTAATGAAACACCATTTTCTGGGCGAGACCCGGAAGCTTCCCGGAACTATACCGGGCTGATGTCTGATGTGACATTAGACCGTGGCAACAGTCGGACAATGATGTTCTAAGCCTACAGCAACCAAAGACGCGAACTTACGAACGTCGTGGGCACGGGGATAGACCGCAGGCTGGCTGGACTGAATAATCCTGCGGATGACATAGGAGACCCGTGCCCTGGAACAGGGAAGAAAGGAAACCGGGTCAACCCAAAGCAAGTCCCATGCCATGGAGGCCGTGGCACACAAGTAACGGAGAAGAGCCGCAACTGGACACAAAACATAATGCACCCCCGGCTGAACCAACCAAGCTAAGGACCCTTCTGGAAAGCAGCAGTCTCATTCTTCGCCAGAAAAGAAGAAGATGGCTGCAAATGAACAAACCGACCACCAGGACCAAAAGAGCAGAAACCCCCTGTGCCCGAGGAGAGCATGAAGCTCCCCAACCCGACCCCAGAGGCCAGTGCAAACAATAAAAGAGCCTTAGAAAAACAGTCCTGAACCGAAGGGGCTACCTCAAACTGCGAAGAGAGAAGAGAGAAAAGAGAGCACCCAGTCTAAGGACCAACACGGCTGAAGCAGCGCATGGGCAGGATGAAGGTGAAACAATGCCAGAGAAAGCTTGCAGAACAGAGCAGAAGTGACATCCACCCCGAACGCAAGCAGAAGTGGCATCGCCCGCGCCGCACGATATGAAGCGACAGTACATGTATTCTGCATGAGATGATGTTCCTGAAACAACCAAGAGAGGAAGGACAAAATAACCCGATCAGAAATTGAAGACAACCTACAAAGAGACAAAAAATGCCAAAAGGACCACCTGGAAACTTCATACTGCTGCCAAGACAAAACTCGCAGGTGAGACACCATAAAAAAAAGCCACCTGATCACTGTACAAGTGGTGATAAACTTGTGTCAAAATGACAAGACGTGAGGAGCGGAGGAGAAGATCGAACCATACTGGACTGGATCGATCTACTGAAAAAGTTGCAGCTGCAGGAAGACCCTCAGGCTTGACCACCGAGCAAGCAGTGCCTGAAACCAGGGCTGGGCTGGCCACCAAGGGGCCAATAGGACTACCCTCACCTGGTAAGTCTTCAAGTGAGCCAGAACTTGGAGCAACAACCGAACAGGTGGAAAGAGGCACAGGTAACCCCACCTCAGCCAGTCCAGCCAAAAAGCATCGACCCCGATGGCCTCGCAGTCGGGGAAGGGCGCCACATTTACCAGACGACGCCTCGACCAAGCTGATGCGAAGAGGTCCACGTCCGGCAGAACCAACGGAACGAATCGGCGTCGACCGTCCATTCCATGGACAGGGAAATGAAACGGGACAGCCCATCCGCCAGTACGTTGGACACTCCCTGGACATGAACCACCAGGAAGGCCAAACCCCGAGAACTCAGCAGACGAGTCACTGGAAGCGACCAACCCCAAAGAGCCAAGGACCACATCGAATCCCTGCGGTTCAGACAATGAACCATAGGGGAGCAGTCGGAATGGAGCCGGATCGTCGATCCGTGAATCACTCAAACCCTCTGAAGCAAATGCCACACTGCTACAAACTCCCGTGCCGTGCTGGAGCCTGACGGAAGGACGGACCCCACCAACCCTGATCGGCCTGGTGAGCACTGGTCACACAGCCCCAGCCAAGAGATGAGGCATCCGTGAACACGTTGAGCAAGGGCTTTGGTAAGCGCCACTGCACAGAACCCCAAAAACCCTGAAGAGGAAGCCGGCAAAGCAGCAGCCGACACAAAGTCCCCGGGATCTGAAATCAGCAATTGTGAGAGTGGCAGAAAGGAGGTTCCCGAAGGAACCAGAACAGCCGCCGAAGCCAGATCCGACCCGACGGGGTAGACCAGCACCACGAAGTTCAGACTCCAGCACAGCTACTTGAACAACCAACGCGTGACCCAGGTGGCCTCCAAAAAAGTCGAAGGCAGTCCTCCCGCAGCGTTGCTGCGGGAGGGAGAGAGAGACAAGGAAGCGGTCCTAGAGTCCCACACAAGACCCAGCCAAGTTCAAACCTGAGAGGGAACCAAATGAGACTTCCTCCAGTTCACCAAGAACCTGAACCCAGTGAGCTGAGAAAGAACTAAATCCCTGGCGAGCAAACATGAGGACTGGCTGGGAGCCCAGACCAACCAGTTGCCGAGGTAAGCCAGAACCCGAACACCTAACAGACTCAAACGGGTCACCACAACCAGGGTAAGGTGTGTGAACATGCGATATGCCAGATTTAAACTGAAAGGAAGGCAACGAAAATGGTAAGCCTCTCGCCCCACGACAAAACCGAGCCAGTCCCTGAACCCCAGGTGAATAGGGATGTGCCAATACGCATCACAAAAGTCCAGGGACACCATCCAAGCAACTGGCTCCAAAAGCAGCTGGACCTGGGACA
The DNA here is from genome assembly GCA_020271785.1 of Procambarus virginalis. Lineage (NCBI taxonomy): Eukaryota > Metazoa > Arthropoda > Malacostraca > Decapoda > Cambaridae > Procambarus > Procambarus virginalis. The sequence goes on from WNGS01007182.1 coordinate 3,039,601, forward strand.
GAGTGGTCATCTGAAAGGAGGGATAAAAGACCCAGAGGTTCACATGGGATAAGTCCAGAGTGAACCACAGGTCCGTACAGTCCCGTTTCAGAACTGAAAACAGATGGGAAACCCACCTGAGGGACGCCGTTGTCTCGACCACACCCAAGCGAACCCACTCCAGGATGACCCAACAGAGCGCAGGGAAAGAGGCCTGCCCTGTCAGCCCCAAGCCCCCTGAAGGAGGAAGAAGAAGATCCCCACAACACCATCGCAACCTGGAGGAAACAACCCGAAACACCCACAAATCGTGGCACCGGGTGAGAGCAAACAGCGCGAGCCTCCCCTCCATCGTCCTGTCAGCGGGGTGAACCGCGAAAAGGTCGACGACCCTTGTGGAGCCGACACACATATGTTACTCATGTGGCCCCAGAATGATGAAGTGATTTGATGACATATCTGTGCCCAAAATGGCCACGAGAGCTGTCAGGTATTGGGTTAAAAGTCAGACGACTTTCTAATACAGTACTTTTATGGCCTAGTATAAAATTGGGATTGTGTATGCCTCCCAGCTGACCTAAGTAGGCAGGTAGAATTTCCTTCACTAGGTTATCAGATGCTGAGAAGGAGGACAGGAAGACTGGTAGAACGATTTGCGTTGCTGTTCGAATGCAGAGGCCCCCCCCCCCAAGTCTTATGGGAAGAGAGGCTTGTTTCCACTGAAGGTCATCAAGTGGGGTTGAGGGCTTTTTCTAACATTGATTCTAGTAAGAGGTCATATTCACCTAATTTTTGGCTATTGTAGGATGGTGAACACCTCAGAAAGTAGGTTAACCTGGGGAGGGACAGGCATCTGGTGACGATCAATAACTTTAATCCTCCCATCCTTCCTTTTAAAGTCAGCGATTTTTTTCATCAAAGACCTCATCGATGGCCTTCAACCTGGGGGGGGGGGGGCTCCTAGGAGTGTGCTGTCTTCATGTTTGGTTATATGGATATTTAGCAGTATTCTGGATATACATGTGTCATACCTAATAGCTAGAGTTGCTTGACAAGCCGAATTTTCATGAAATATAAATTTTTCCAAATGTTTTCTTATAAAATGATAGTTTCCATTGTATTATGTATGATGGCAATTATATATTATTTGAACTAACATGGAAATTTGATCAAACTTAACCCACCTAACCTATCCTAACCTAATATGTATAACTAAGTCAGTAATTCATGTTCCTAATATAATTGATCATTATTGTTAGACAAGAACTAATATGGAAAGAAATATTTGAAAATAAGGAAAATCATTCTGCCTGTTAGGCACATCAGACCTTGCATACTAGACCAAGAAGTGCAGTTCTAGATATTGGGCATGACATATATATTTATATATTTTTTTTACCAAGGCATTATTAGCAATAGTGTAATACTTAATATTGCAGCGTGTAACTGATTCTGAGTATCATCGAGGTCTGACGGAGAAATAATGCTAACATGGAAATGTATGATGATAACATAATAACTGCAGAGTATCGAGTAAGGCTGGGTGCTGAGAACTCTCAAAAGAGCTGACTGCTGTGTGTGAAGAGGGTCAGTCTTGGGCTGCAGGGAGGACTTCTGTGACTCGAGACATCTTGTATATCTTGGTCACGACAAAATTGGTGTTTCTCCTTATCTAGAGCCATCACCTGGTAATACAGAGTAGAGTTTTGCATGGTCAGTTATAAAGCATAATAGACTGTATCAAGAAGACAGACAAAAAAAAGCCTTTATATAACTGGCAGAAATAGTATGTTCCAAACTTTTGCTATGAATAAAGTTAAGCTAGTGTGAAATAGAGTTCAACACAGTTTTCAGTTTATCAAAAAAAAAAATGTGGAGAACCATTACCAAAGGATCCTCATCAATACCATTAAAATGATAGTTTTTTATTTAATTTTGGATTCAGCCTATTCAAAAACATAATATAGGAATATTTTGAACTGTACTCATCAGATAACAGTTTGGATTTTCTTGCCCAAAAAAGAGGTAGCCAAGTACTGTACAGGTATTTTCAGATTTAATCAAACTCAAAATTTAAAATTTCCCTCATCAAGCAGTGTATTATTCCTATGAAAAAAATATGTTCATCACTCTTATATCACCTCTATTTTATTGTTTAGCAGAACATATTTCTTAATTGCAGTGAGTACTTTTATCACAAGAATAATTCAAAGTGCTGGATTTGCCAATGAGCTGGTAGTGGTGTCAGGGTTTAAGATTTGGAAACAGGTGTGAAACTAAGAAATGCTAGAAGGGTTGGGATGAATAGCGCAATCCAACTCACAAGCGTCAGTACTGTTTGAGAGAGACCAGGCAGACCTGGTGCCAAACCTAGTATAAAGATACTCTTTGAAGCGCTTGAATATGCGGATGGCTTGTTTGAACTTACAGTGCGCACATGCATTGGAGATGACAAGATGGACCTCTCTGCAGTTTATGCAGCAAGCTTGGGAACAAGAGTAGTAGTCTGGGTCACCACACAAGGGACTAAGGAAACTTTCCTTTATAAAACTGCTCATAGCCAAGTTGACAGAGCTACGGCCTCACACGTGTGGGGTCCACGGTTCATGGCCCATACAGCCCAGGTGAATGGAATGATTATTACCATGGAAGTGTGGATGACTATTTATGACTATTGACTATTGACCTCATAATAGTATCCTCATGGCAGTCTTTGAGGTCTCTCTCCAGTCCAAAATGGTGCAGGTGAATGACTGCCAATACTGGCATTCAACAGAGCATTTTTGGACACCTGAATTGGGGTCTCACCAATGCAGGACAAAAGATAAACGACTTTACTAAGCTCGACTTACTAAGGGTACTCTTAAATTTATCAACAAAAATCATGATTATGG
>WNGS01007182.1:3054543-3076549 GCA_020271785.1 Procambarus virginalis
CCCTGCTTTACCTAACCCAGCCCTGCCTTGCCCAACCCAGCCCTGCCTTACCTAACCCAGCCCTGCCTTGCCTAACCCACCCCTGGCTTACCTAACCCAGCCCCTACCTTACCTAACTCAGCCCTGCCTGCCTAACCCAGCCCTGCCTTGCCTAACCCAGCCCTGCCTTGCCTAACCCAGCCCCTGCCTTACCTAACCCAGCCCCTGCCTTACCTAACCCAGCCCTGCCTTACCTAACCCAGCCCTGCCTTGCCTAACCCACCCCTGGCTTACCTAACCCAGCCCCTACCTTACCTAACTCAGCCCTGCCTTGCCTAACCCAGCCCTGCCTTGCCTAACCCAGCCCTGCCTTGCCTAACCCAGCCCTGCCTTACCTAACCCAGCCCTGCCTTACCTAACCCAGCCCTGCCTTGCCTAACCCAGCCCTGCCTTGCCTAACCCAGCCCTGCCTTACCTAACCCAGCCCCTGCCTTACCTAACCCAGCCCTGCCTTGCCTAACCCAGCCCTGCCTTACCTAACCCAGCCCTGCCTTACCTAACCCAGCCCTGCCTTACCTAACCCAGCCCTGCCTTACCTAACCCAGCCCTGCCTTACCTAACCCAGCCCTGCCTTGCCTAACCCAGCCCTGCCTTGCCTAACCCAGCCCTGCCTTACCTAACCCAGCCCCTGCCTTGCCTAACCCAGCCCTGCCTTGCCTAACCCAGCCCTGCCTTGCCTAACCCACCCCTGCCTTGCCTAACCCAGCCCTGCCTTGCCTAACCCAGCCCTGCCTTGCCTAACCCAGCCCTGCCTTGCCTAACCCAGCCCTGCCTTACCTAACCCAGCCCTGCCTTGCCTAACCCAGCCCTGCCTTACCTAACCCAGCCCTGCCTTGCCCAACCCAGCCCCTGCCTTGCCAACCCAGCCCTGCCTTGCCTAACCCAGCCCTGCCTTGCCTAACCCAGCCCTGCCTTGCCTAACCCAGCCCATGCTAACCAACCCAACTGGATTCAAGTTACATTGTACCCAAGACTTCATGAATGGAAAGCTAAACCTACCCCAACCTAACTTGACCAAACCCCAAATAACCTAACCAATCCTAACACATCCTAATCTATTGACATAGATGGTTTTAACACTTAGAATAAGTAGGCATGTCACCGAGCTTGTTAGATTTAACTGTACTCCCACTCTATAACAATGTTCAGGTTTTTACAATGCATACTGATTTATAGTTCTTAAAATTTGGAGACAAGCTTAAGTGTACAGAAAGTTGCAAGTACAGTAAGGAATATTCTGTAGCCTGTTCTGGTGGCCTGTGACTGTGGAATGCAGTAGTGGTAGATCATAGGATATGTGGCTTGCTCTTTGTAGTTTTAAATTTACTGTGGTGTGTAAATAATCCCTTGATAATGGTGAAAGTGACACATTTATCCCAATTGTGCTCATTGTATTAGAACACCAAAATAAAGTATCCTGTGATATCTTGAGGTTATCTTGAGATGGTTACGGGGCTTACTCCAGCGGCCCGGTCCTTAACCAGGCTTCCTTTTTGTTACACACATCCCCAGGAAGCAGCCCATAACAGCTGTCCAACTCCCAGGTACTTATTTACTGCTAGGTGAACAGGGGCATCAGAATGAAAGAAACTGGCCATTTTTTTCCGCCTCCACTGGGGATTGAGCCCTGAACCTCAGGACTACGAATCCGAAGCACTGTCCACGCAGCTGTCAAGCCTCTGCCTTACCTAACCGAATTTACTTAAATTGTATTGATAGAATACAATTCTATCACAGAATTGAAGGGTCCCGGTAGTACAGACGAGTTCGTTTTCAAAGCACAATCGAGAATTCCAGATTCGAATCCCAGGTGGGACAGAAATGGTTGGGCACATTTCCTATCGCTTAATGCCACTGTTCACCTAGCAACTAGTAGGTACTCAGGAGTTAGCGTGTTATGGGGTTGCATTCCTAGGCGGGGTCAGTAATTCGACCTGGGGAGGGGGGGGAGGACTTCGATAAAAGCCTAATGTTTATTATTTATTTATATATATACAAGAAGGCACATTGGGATTGTGAGGATACATAGCATAGTACAGTAATTACATTCTTGTAAAGCCACAAGTACGTGCAGCGTTTCGGGCAGGTCCTTAACACTTTCCGGCTCTGGCCCCAAGCGTTAGCGTCATATATTTTTCTCATCCATGTGCTCGCGGAACGAGTCCTTGCGTCAAACAGTAAAATATTTGTATAAATGACATTTTCTATCCGATTTTGTTGGGGATAGTTTAGAAATGTTCGCCATGAAATTTACGTTTTTTCTAATAACCGAAGAGCTCATTAAAGAAAACGGCATGGCAGTGAATCATCTTGGTATAACAATTGTATTATTGACACGACGAGTACGATCGACGTAGTTTTCATGTATGTTGCCGGTCGAACGCATCCTTATGTGATGGTTTATACAGTGGAACCTCTATTAACGAGTTTAATCCGTTCTGGCACCGAGCTCGTTACCTGGAAAACTCGTCTTTGGAAGCAAATTTCCCCATTTAAAATAAAGGAAATAAATTTAATCCGTTCCACTCCCAAAAACATACTTGTATGACATTTTTTAATGTAAATATAATACTGCACATGTAATTATAAATGTTTTGTTGCACTGTTTTAATGTTTACTTTACCTTATGAAGAGTCGTTGCTGGCTTGAGGGAGACGATGGGGAGGTGGGATGGAGGAGAGGGGTTATGGTGTGGAAGGAGAATCCACCTCTGAGTCAGGCGGACTCTCTCTTCTTGGGATTTTCACCCCACTGGGACCAGGTTGTGGTTCACTATCACTGGCTCTTCTTTTCTCTACTTTTGGAAAGAACTTTTCTATTGACAATTGCTTTTGTCTTTGTTTTAGGATATCCATAAAACGAGACAGCAAATTGTCATTAAACATGTTCACACACCGGGTTGTCACTGCTTGACCAGGGTGATGTTAGTGGAAGAGGCCGCATCCTCCCTTACCTCCTCATTCCCTTACTAATGGTGTAAATTGTTGATGAGGACCTGCCATACTCCCTTGTGAGATCAGTCACACAGACACCAGGCTCATGCTTTGCTATAATTTCCTTCTTCAAATCCACAGTAATTGTATCTTTCTTCCTCTTGACAACACTATCTTTACCAAGCAGCTTCTTTGGAGACATCGTGTGTTACAAATTGTAGTCGCAAAACCACTAAAAACCCAAAGAAAAGAGCAAATAAATCCAGAGGGATGCTTGACGTGTGAGATAAAACAACAACACTGGCGTCGGAGGCGTCCGAGAATTTGCGAGAACCCGCGAGACGCTAGGAAGCACCATGTGGTTTCGCTCGTTAATAGAGGCGAGCTCGTCAATAGAGACAAATTTGCTGCGAGTGGCTTGCTCGTTACTGGAAAAACTCGTTAATAGAGCCACTCGTTAATCGAGGTTCCACTGTACTTATGTTCTTATAGAACATTCTATTGCGAACACATTGGTACAAAAATTAAATACTTACATCCAAAAATAATGTCAGGACAGTGAATTGAATATACACATTTCGCCGTTATGGTCCCGATATGCCGCCGCGGGTAACACTTCAGCCACTTCCCACCGTCCTGTGGGTCGGTTGCGACATTGATTCTATATTTATATGCATATGTCCGTATAGAGAATTTTATTGCGGTTCCAATGATACCATAATCAACGATGTAGGATAAATGTGGTCTTCGCAATCATTAAGAGAGTGGAAACATTTTGTTGCTGTTTGGCGCTCTCGGCAAGTGATGTCAATAGTTTTTTATTTGGTGTTGATATGCCTTATGATTTAGGGGCATTTTATAGATATGTTCTTATAGACAATTCTATTGCGAACACAGTGATACCAAATTTAAATACGTACGACTACAATTAGTGTCAGGACAGTCAAAAGAGTATACACTTTTCGGTCTTACCGCTTAGGCGCGCGACACGCCGAGCGCATCTAGGGTATGGTTTTTTTCGCTTCGCCGACAGCAGGAAAGTGTTAATCTAAGAAACTTATAAGTAGATAAATACTTGCAAAATTTATAAAAATGATAAGTTACATAGCATGAAAAAAATAAAATGAGACAAAAATTGTAGGTATATTAAAGCACATAGGTAGCTCAGAATGATTGCAATGACAGCTTGAATGGTAGTTTACAAAACTTAGCAGGCACAATACAGCATATGGCTAGCACATAAAAGAAGACGGCAATGAACACAATGATAAAGTTGTTTGGATTAAGTACATAAAGATTGGGAGATTGGATAACACTAGATACAGAGCAATTTTAAAGCTCAAAGTTGGAAACTACGAAGATGAAATTAGGTACTTTTTGGTTTTGTTTTTAAATGAGGCAAAAGTTTGATAGCTTTTCAATTCACTAGGGAGTGAGTTCCATAGACTAGGTCCCTTAATTTGCATAGAGTGTTTACACAGATTAAGTTTGACCCTGGGGGTATCAAAGAGATATTTATTTCTGGTGTGGTGACAATGGGTCCTATTACATCTGTCCCAGGGAGAGTTTCAGAGCATGGTTTGCATTTAAGAACAGGGTTTTGTAAATGTAGTTGACACAAGAGAATGTGTGGAGGGAGTTAATATTTAGCAAGTTAAGGGATTTAAACAAGGGAGCTGAGTGTTCTCTGAAAGCAGAGTTTGTTAATATTATGATAGCAGATTTTTGCTGGGTGATGATGGGCTTAAGGTGGTTTGCAGTGGTAGACCCCCATGCACAGATACCATAATTAAGGTAGGGATAGAGTAGTGCATAATATAGTGAGAGGAGAGCAGAGTTAGGAACATAATATCTTATTTTGGAGAGTATACCAACTGTCTTAGAGACTTTCTTAGTTATGTGTTGAATGTGGGTGCTGAAGTTGAGTCTCTTGTCTAGGAATAGGCCAAGAAACTTTCCATCATTTTTATTACTGATGTTAATGTTGTCTATCTGTAGCTGAATTGCATTCGATGATTTGCTTCCAAATAAGATGTAGTAAGTCTTTTCGATGTTTAGTGTTAGTTTGTTAGTTGACATCCATAAGTGGACTTTTTTTTTAATTCATTATTCACAACATTATTTAGTGTATGTGGGTTGGGGTCTGAATAGATGAGGGTAGTATCATCAGCAAACAATATAGGTCTAAGAATATTAGAGACATTAGGCAGATCATTGATATATATATAAGAAATAGAATGTGTCTCAATTCACTTTGGCTTCCTGTCCCCCGACAATGAATTATTATTATTATTAATTCTAGAAACCCATACAAAGGTCTAGGACAGTGACTTATTTGACTACCTTTTGAAGAGACTAAAAGCATGAGAAGAATTTCAAAACTATATCCTGGAGTGAGTAAATAGACATGGGATATACAGTAGTTAATAACATAGATAGTTTCACAAAGATAATCACTAAACTTGTTCAAAAGTACATGTCAAGGAGAAGGGAAGTGAACAAATAGATGACGAAGGCAGTAAAAAGAGCTTTAACAACTTTTTTGAGATATACACAAGAGTTGTTACATTCTTGTACAGCCACTAGTACGCATAGCGTTTCGGGCAGGTCCCTGGAATACGATCCCCGCCGCGAAGAATCGTTGTTACAACTAAGTACCCATTTTACTGGTGAGTTAAACAGAGGCTACAGTTAAGGATTTGCACCCAGTAAATCCTCCCCGGCCAGGATACGAACGCATGACAAAGTGCTCGCGGAACGCCAGGCGAGTGTCTTACCACTACACCACGGAGACTGGTCCGTGAACTAGACTCGACTATTCAGTACTGTACTTTTTTTTCCATTCATGTGTCTAAAATAGAGAATATACCTTGCCAAATTACCCTTATTGGTGATATATATATATTATGGCCTGGTAGGCTATAAATAAGGCCTATTATTTATAGAGGCTACAAATAAGGCCAATTATGGTCTTATTTGTAGCTTCTCCAACTTGGACTGGACATTAGAGCGATAGTCTCACTTCTCGCAGGTCGGTGTTCAATTTCTGTCCGGTCAAGTGGTTGGCCACCATTCCTTTCCTTTGTCCTATCCTAAATCTTTAGCCTTGTGTATCTTCCAAGTGCTGTATTGTCTTGGCTTGGCTCCTGATAATTACCTTACCATACCTTGTACAATGTTTATAAATTAGATGTGAAAGACCAATTTTTTCCCTCCTTCCCTTCCCTCCCCTTTTTTTTTTTTATTGAGAGACATATGGAAAGAACAGTCCTTATTAGAGAACTTATTTTAATATGGAAAAATCTATTTTTTACTTCAGTTTGAGCCTTGGATGAAAACTGGGCCAAAAGTAGTGCTACAGATATTGTAGTATTTAAGCATTAACAAAATGTTTTCATCTCTGAATAATAATACAAATAATAATAATACTGAAATAACAATAATACTGTAATAATAATAATTATACTGTGATCAATAATACTGTAAGAATAATGAGTATGGGCATCATTTAAGCATAATTTTTTTCAGGTCCTGGTGTCGGGTCACTTATTGTAAATAGGTACAGTTCTAGCAAGGTAAGCAGCTCATAAGATTAATAATAATTAAAAAATAACTCCAATGAAGTGTTTTTTTTTACTGCTCATAGCTTATATATGGTACAAACATCAAAACTGGATGCTGGTGACAAATTAATTGTTTATTCAATTTAAAGGTATATGGCCCACTTGCTGATGAAGATCGTATTTTCACGAATTTGTATGGCCGTCATGACTGGAGACTGAAGGGAGCTCTTAGTCGAGGTGACTGGTATAAGACCAAGGAAATAATCTTAAAAGGACCCGATTGGATTTTGAGTGAAATAAAGACTTCGGGGCTTCGTGGCCGAGGTGGGGCCGGATTTCCTTCTGGCATGAAATGGAGCTTTATGAATAAACCGTGAGTATTATGAGTTATTTAGTTCCTTCTCTCCAAGTACTTCAGATTTATGTCCATGGACTTTTTACACCCACTATTTATGGATGGGTCGAAGTCTGCTGTAGGCCTTAGCTGCTTACAGTATTTCTTGATGAAACCCTTATTGTTGTCTCGTCCCACTCAAGTGGTTTAACAGTAAATGTGTTTTGCAATTTTATATGATCTTAGACAGATGCTTTACTTGTTCTAACTTATATATTTGTCATTGTGATTGAGCCGGTACTCTAGGGAATACAGATTTAACCCTTACACAGCGCCTATGGAAAACGGTTCATACAAAAAAAATTCAAAATAAAAATTGTCATTTATAAATTTATTAATTTGTAACAAAAATGTAAGAAACACAAAAATAAGTGAATTATATAAGTTTACTGGGTGAAACGCCTTGCAAGGCTGCATCTGGCACGTGTCAAATCCTGGTGGCTTGACTTAGCTGATGCTTCCCGATTTTTCCTCGGATGGTTTCACTGATTGTTTTATCGTTTATTTTTCTTTGTTTGACATCCACAAAGCTATTATATCCATATTGCATCATGTATATAAAACCTAGACAATATTGTTTAAATTGTCTTCTAATGATAACTACAGTCCCCTAGGGATTGTCAATACAGGATAATTGCAGCCTAAGGGTTAAAATTTTTAAGTGGTCCCAATAATTTAGAAGTGTTATTGAGTACTGTAGATTCTTGAAGTAAGAGATAATTGCACTCTCTAGGGTCAGCAATTTCTTCCATCTTTGAATGGGACTAAGTTTGCAACAATATTTCACTACAGAGCACTAGTGTCCTAAAAAGTATCATCATTGGTGTGTCATCTCTTGTTTGAAAGGCTCTTGTTATCCAACTGGCCATTTTTCTTGCAGTTCTTATAATAATAATTCATTTGTGTCATGGGACAGGGAGCCAGAGTGTATGCAATACAGTAGGCTTATATCGAGGGCCTCCTCAAGTTTGAATTATTGACCCTGTCCAGGATACAACCCCCAAACAAGCTGACCAACTCCTGAGTACCTCAGGAGTAGAGTATGGGGGAGCCGGTGCCGTGCGGACATCACGCTGGACTTGTGATCCGTGGTCCGGGTTCGATCCAGGCGCCGGCGAGAAACAATGGGCAGAATTTCTTTCACCCTATGCCCCTGTTACCTAGCAGTAAAATAGGTACTGGGTGTTAGTCAGCTGTCACGGGCTGCTTCCTGGGGGTGGAGGCCTGGTTGAGGACCGGGCCGCGGGGACACTAAGCCCCGAAATCATCTCAAGATAACCTACTTACTGTTAGGTGAACAGAGGCATTAAATGAAAGGACACGTGCCACCTATTTCTGTCCTGCCCGGGATTCAAACCGGAATTCTCTATTATGCGTTAAGAACCAACCTAACTGTACTACTGGGACCAGCTACTTTGTTCTCTTAAAACGTCTTCAACATAGTTGCTTCTAAACTTTCACATTGCCTTTTCTTTTGATAGTGTGGTTGACGCATTTTATGCGGTTTCTGTTTTGACATTCTTTTTCTCCATAGCACTGGGGAAAAGTACAGTTTTTACAGATAAAAAAGTGTTTTGAGTATAGTAACAACAGGGGTAAAAGGTCCCACTTGCCTGATATAAAATATGAAAAGTCTTACTTTATCTATATATATTAATATAATATATATATTATATATATATTATATATATATATATATATATATATATATCATAATAATGTACTATATATATATATTTATTATTTTACATAATTACTCCCAAATTAAATTGAACTCACTTGGGGTAATTGACCACTCTTCCCTGACCCCTGTTCTAGGTCAGGATTTTGGGGTGAGCGATCCAAGCCATTAGGCTTGAGCACCTTTCTCAGTGCGTTTTTTGTATTACTCTTTAACCATGGTATCTTTTTAGAACATCACTGTAAATATAGTATAAAATGGTATTGAGAGACTATAGCAGGTTTAATTTTACAGCTCTGATGGAAGACCAAAATACCTGGTTGTGAATGCTGATGAGGGAGAACCTGGACATGCAAGATAGTGTGAGATTATTCGTCAGACCCTACAAACCATTGAAGGCTGCCTAATTCTGCCATGCCATGGGGGCACGGCAGCATATTTTATATCCGTGGCGAGTTTTACAATGAGGCTTCTAACATGCAAGTTGCCATAATGAGGTAAGTAGGGGTATTGAGGTATGAGTGCCTTGAGGTCGGTCCGAGACCTTGAGGTGCTTCCGGCTTAGCGTCCCCCCGGCTCGGTCGTCGACCAGGCCTCCTGGTTGCTGGACTGATCAACCAGGCTGTTTGACGAGGCTGCTCGCAGCCTGACGGAGAGTCACAGCCTGGTGATCGGTATCCTTTTGAGGTGCTTATCCAGTTCTCTCTTGAACACTGTGAGGGGTCTGCCCAGTGATGCCCCTTATGTATAGTGGAAGCGGTGTTGAACATCATACAGAATACATAAGTTATTTTTTATAAGAATAAGTTAGTGACTATTTGGCTTATAGTCATTGTTAATCTTTGCTTGAATTATTTGAACTGCTGTACAGTAACTAGTCTCTAATTTTAATTATATGGTTTTTGCAATTAAAGTAATGTGAATTGTATGGATATAGTTTAGTAATTCTAATGCTATTCATCTGCCAACTAAATAATCAGGATAGTAATTGTGTGTTGCAATATAATCAAGTGTTTGGTGCAATCACAAGTAAGCAGTAAAGAAAGAAATGAAATGGAAAGTTGGGAAAGTAGCAACTGTCGGTGAAATATCAAACTTAGCAAGTACGAATAAGAAAGGGGAAGAACTGCAGTAGACAAGGGTAATGGACTAGAGGGGTCTGGGATAGGAAAGGCTAATAATTGGTAGCTAGTAATGAGTCATGGAAATAGTTTCCATGACTCGTAATACTATTTGTCAAATGTTGATTGTATTAAAAGGCCACTTTCTGGTGGGTACTTGGGTGGCCATTGTAAGCTTACTGGGGTCCAGAGGGCTTAACCACTGTGCTGTGCTGCCCGGATTAACTTGGGAAAAAAGGGGTGTGCCACCCTACATGCATATCATGCAGATGAGGAGTCACAGTAACGTGGCTGAAATATGTTGACCAACCCACACACTAGAAGATGAAGGGACGGACGACGTTTCGGTCCGTCCTGGACCATTCTAAAGTCAGATTGTTCGACTTGAGAATGGTCACATGACGAGACTGAAACATGTTGATCCCTTCACTTACTAGTAGTGAGGTTTTGTCAACAGTGCATATCATGTTTGTTAGTATATCGTATGATTCAAAGTTCCTGTGGGTGCACCGAGCTCGCATCCTGTTCCCCAGGACTCCATTAAGCAGATGCCATCTTGAGAAAAAAAAATTGCCATCCCTGCTGGCTGGGAGAACCGCATACGGCAGAGCACCAGGCTGGCGCAGGACAGCTGGAGCTCACAACATAACGGCCGACACCACCTTGATAATCAGAAATAAAATAAGTACAGGTAACTTGCAAATTTATTTATGCGACGATAGTGTCCATCAGGGTGATCCTGACTCTTAATAGAAAAATTATGCACAAGGTTTAGCTATCAGTACACAATGCTAGTTATGATGCTCACAGCAGGAGTGTTAGGAATTTCATGCATAGCACACAGCTGAGGTTGTGAATCTATGTATCATGAAAGTGCCCTTGTGTTCCTTTGGAAAATAATCTTGTGAAAAATTATCATATTTGTGATTTAGTGACAGGAATCTGATGATAATAGCAGTGTTCAAAGAAGTAATAGTGACATCTGTTGTACATTTCTGGGTATTTTGATGAGTCAGGTGACATGGATTGCTTGAGTCAGCTGGTCGTAGAGTGTACCTTTATACTGTACAGAATTCACTCGATTTAAGGAGCTCTATTTATCGTTCTGCCGATTCTAACATTTTTTTTTCGTAGATCGTTACGCATTATTTACAGCTGTTAAATCCGAAATACGGTATTGAGTTTACAGAGTCCAGTATGGGTTAAACTGGAGGCCACTATTGTGTTTGTTGTGACAACCTTGCACTCGCTAGGCCAGAGGTTACATTTTTCTTTCACAGATTTCACATCTTTTGTTATGCAGCATGTAGTTAGAGCTAGTCACAGTCGCAACCAGTCAGTGGCAGCCATGGTCAAGTCAGTCAGTCATAACCAGTCAAAGGCAGTTAAGCATTCACAGTTGTGGTAGCAACCAGTCACAGTTTATAAACAACACAAGTCTGATGTTTGCAGAACACCAACGTTATGTTTGCTCACAAACCCAATGTACCTTCTTAAATATAAGTAAGGCAGTCTGCCTCCAAAGCCACCATAGTGTTGGAAGCTAGCCGAGAATCTGAACCGTATTAATACCATATTGACCATCTACACGTGCTTGGAGGGGTCGTTGGTTTAATTCTGGGAGGGTGTGGTGTCCGGAGAGGGGTAGGAAGTAGTGAGGATGTGGTGTGACCACAGCCAGTCTGTGATAGCTTGCCTGCCAGTCAAACCAAGCAGACCCACCCAAGCCGCTTACTTGCCCGAACCAACGCAAGCCCGCTTACTTGCCTGAACCAACGCTAGCCCGCCTGCCCGCCCGAACCCCACACAGGCCTGCCTACCCACCTAAACCCACTCAGGCCCGCCTACCCGCCCGAACCCACCCAGGCCCGCCTACCTGCCCGAACCCACCTAACCCACCCAGCCCACTTACCCTCCTGAACCCACCAACCCAATCCTACCAACCCTGATCCTCACCAATCCCGCTCACCCATTAATTACCCACCCCCCAGCCTGCCCGCCAAGCATCCACCAATCCATCCACACTGCCTGCCCTCCTACCCATTCACCCAACCAGTCTGCCCACACGCCACCCTCCCTGCCCATGCATCTGCCCATCCACACCTACCTTCCAGCTGGCCACTAAATCCATCCACCCCGCCCGAGGACTGCCTGCCAGTCAGCAACCAGTCCTTCTACCCACCCTGCCTGCCCACTAACCAGCCAGTCCACCTGCCCTCCCCCACTCCCGCCTGCCTGCTGTCAGCCAGCAAGTTACCGATCCAGCCAGCCCACTTGCCCACCCACCCACCCACCTTCTAGCCAGTTAAATTAACCATCCAGCCAGCCCACCCGATACTCCACAATATGAGAATATTTTAGCATGGTCCAAACGAGGTAGACTTGCAATCATATAATCATGAACACTTAATAGCTCGCCAGTTGCATGGGTGGTACACGAACAAGGGGGACACAGATGGAGACTGAGTACCTAAATGAGCAACAGGGACGTTAGAACTTTTTCAGTGTCAGAGTAATTAACGGATGGAATGCATTAGGCAGTGATGTGATGGAGGCTGACTCCATACACAGTTTCAAATGTAGATATGATAGAGCCCAGTAGGCTCAGGAATCTGTACACCAGTTGATTGACAGTTGAAAGGCGGGACCAAAGAGCCAGAGCTCAACCCCCGCAAGCACAACTAAGCGAATACAGGTAACATAAGAATCAAACGATTTGTGATTTTCAATATCTACACTGTAATGACTCCGTTTCAAATAGTTTAAATCCAACCCATCCTCCAGTTTCCATAATAATTTTTTGTAACTGTGAATCATAGTACAAATATTGATGTAGTAAGCAATTAAATAGAACTTTGTACTATTCAATGAACAAAGCCACAAGGGCCGTGACGAGGATTCGAACCTGCGTCTGAGATCATCCCAGACGCTGCCTTAATCGACTGAGCTACGACATGGTCAAAAGGAGTTGAAACCGAAGTTCTACTGAACTTACTGGATCCTGCAGCCTCTCCGAGGCACAACGTAATAATGTTTGACGCATCACGCAATTGTGATTTCTGTGTGTTTGTACTATTCACTTTATATAGAGTCCAAAAAAGGTGATGCTAAAAAGCACTTAAATATTCCTAGGCCTAGTATAGCACAAACATGTACTATATTAGGCCTCAGATAACAGGCATTAGGCCTAGGAAAGTTAAGTTAAGTTAGTTTCTTTACAACATAGAAAATCTTTTCTGGGTTGTCCAAATTCAATAATACTGATTTCTACTGTTTACTTGCGTTGTCGATCGGTATATGTACTATGGTCCTCATCTTTCCTATAAGTACTAGCAAAACAGGAGGCTGCACTGTTTAAATCACTGTTAGATACTGCAAATATTTTATGCACTCTTATTACATATCTCAACTTGCTTATTCTTATTATGGGCAGCAGACTTCTAGATGTTACTACTGCTCGGCTTAGACTCGGTTACAAGTATCTCTAGGAATTCTCATTATCTGCCGATGTAGACCTGACCAAATGTAAACCGTGTCAACAAAATTATTTGCACACCCTCCGTCACTATGCGATGGAGTGCGAAAAGGTACGTAAATTCAGAGGCAATTCTATAACCAATGTCCCAACGATGTGTAAATATTTCATTCAAAATGATCTGCTACCAGAAATTTTAGCCAAATATCCCCAGTTTGCTAACTGTAGGTAGTAACTAAGTGATTGTAATCTATCCACCGCTGCCAACTGGATGGGGGGGGGGGTGTGCAGGACAAACATGTCAGTTGTGACACTATACAGTTGGTATACGGAATTATATGAACATGTTTGCTGATGATGCTAAGATAATAGGAAGGATAAGAAACTTAGATGATTGTCATGCCCTTCAAGATGACCTGGACAAAATTAGTACATGGAGCGCCACTTGGCAAATGGAATTCAATGTTAATAAATGCCATGTTATGGAATGTGGAATAGGAGAACATAGACCCCACACAACCTATATATTATGTGAGAAATCTTTAAAGAATTCTGATAAAGAAAGAGATCTAGGGGTGGTTCTAGATAGAAAACTATCACCTGAGGACCACATAAAGAATATTGTGCGAGGAGCCTATGCCACGCTTTCCAACTTCAGAATTGCGTTTAAATACATGGATGGCGATATACTAAAGAAATTGTTCACGACTTTTGTTAGGCCAAAGCTAGAATATGCAGCGGTTGTGTGGTGCCCATATCTTAAGAAGCACATCAACAAACTGGAAAAGGTGCAAAGACATGCTACTAAGTGGCTCCCAGAAATGAAGGGCAAGAGCTACGAGGAGAGGTTAGAGGCATTAAATATGCCAAAACTAGAAGACAGAAGAAAAAGAGGTGATATGATCACTACATACAAAATAGTAACAGGAATTGATAAAATCGATAGGGAAGATTTCCTGAGACCTGGAACTTTAAGAACAAGAGGTCATAGATATAAACTAGCTAAACACAGATGCCGAAGAAATATAAGAAATTTCACTTTCGCAAACAGAGTGGTAGACGGTTGGAACAAGTTAGGGAAGAAGGTGGTGGAGGCCAAGACCGTCAGTAGTTTCAAAGCATTATATGACAAAGAGTGCTGGGAAGACGGGACACCACGAGCGTAGCTCTCATCCTGTAACTACACTTAGGTAATTACTAGCTCTCCATATATGTCAGTTGATTAATTTAGAAACTGTACTTGTGGTCGATCTCGAACCTATTGTTGATGTGACGACTTATTCTGAATTTTGTAACTAGCTCACCAAGATTGTAACTTGCTTAGCTAAATGAATTATGGAGTTCAGTCCCTGAGCCCATTATGTGCCTCTGTAACCCTTTCTACTACTGCCCACAAGATGGGTATGGGGTGCATAATAAATGAATTAAACTGCACTTCTTTTGGACAGGACTGAAGAAGATTGCAAAATCTCTTTCAAGACCTATATAATTATTAGGAGTAAATAATATTGCATTTAAACAAGGGGTTGAACTGTAAGAAAGCCCGAGAAGTGAGGGGGTGATGCAGGGCCGGCAAAGATGTCTAAGCAATATACATGTATTGCTCATCAATCCAACTTAGGTTATCTTGAGATGTTTTCGGGGCTTAGCGTCCCCGCGGCCCGGTCCTTGACCAGGCCTCCTTTTTGTTACACACCCCAGGAAGCAGTCAGTAGCAGCTTTCTAACTCCCAGTTACCTATTTATTGCTAGGTGAACTGGGGCATGAGAGTGAAAGAAACTCTGCCCATTTATTTCTGCCTCCGCTGGGGATCAAACCCGGAACCTTAGGACTATGAATCTCGAGCGCTGTCGTACCTGTCGTAAAGCTGTCGTAAAGTACCCAAAGTACAAAAAGAACTTTGGGTACTTTAAACTCTAAATCTCAAACAAACTCGTATGCTGGGGCCTACTGTATGGTGCTTGAGGTTGGAATGATTGTGATTCTGACTACAATATATCTAATTTACCAATATGCTTTTTGTTTCATCTGGTAGGTGCTTTTGACTGCTGTAACATAAAAGACTGCTTTTGAAGAACAGTGAATTTCTTAATATACTATATATAAACTAAACTGTTTCTTCAAAAAATAATTTTCTGTATTTGAATCATTTAATATATTAATAATTTGATATTTTAAGTACTAAGATTCATCTTGGTCATCAGTCATAATTTAGAAATTTTAGAATAGGATATATTGAGAACATTCTGTAGGCTATCTAGCTTGCAACTGCTCTAGTACTATATACTGAAGACCAAAATGGAGGTTAATAAATGTATTTCTTTGCAGGCTTACAAAGCTGGACTCATCGGTGACAATGCTTGCGGCTCTGGTTATAAATTTGATGTATTCATGCATCGGGGTGCCGGGGCCTACATCTGTGGTGAGGAGACTGCTCTCATTGAATCCCTGGAAGGCAAGCAGGGAAAACCACGACTAAAGCCCCCATTCCCAGCAGATGTGGGTGTGTTTGGATGTCCAACCACAGTTGCTAACGTTGAGACGGTTGCTGTTGCTCCGGTAAGTTGTTATTGTGTATGGTTAAGTGGTATGGAAAAGCTAATTTTCAAGGTTAACCTGGTTGAAACCTGCATGATGGGGTTCTGGGAGTTCTACTCCCCAAGCCCGGCCCGAGGCCAAACTTGACTTGTGAGAGTTTGGTCCACTAGGCTATTGCTTGGAGCGCCCCGCAGGCCCACATACCCACCCATATAGTGCAAGGTTATTTTGGTGATTTCAGAGCTTAACACTTTCACGCACCGGGCTGGCCCGGCACTACCCCAGGTGGGCCTCGGCGTTTCACGGGAGCGCGCGGTAATTCTAAAAAGTGTATACTCTTTTCAACTTTGTCACCTCAATTCTCATCATAAGATATTAAATTTGGTATCAATGTGTTCGCAATAGAATTCTCTAGAGCACTAAATGCATATACACTCCAAAGGCCTGGCTTATTACCCGCAGCAAGCAGAAAAAGTGAGAACGAGTTACCCGGGAGCACGCAAGAACGATAAAATGTGTTTGCTCTGGTCACCTCAATTTTCGTCCTAGGTCTTTCATTTTGGTATCAATGGGTTTGCAAAAGAATTCTCTAGATGAATATTAGCATATAAAATAAAAAAACGGGTCACACTCCACCCGCAGACAAGTTGAAGACGGGCCATGCGTTAGCCGCGAGGGAGTGCCCAGACGCCTTCCCGCTACAATCCCAATTCCTGCCCACAAATGTTTAGTATTTTTTCCGGTTGCTAATCTCAATTTTCGTGTTACAGCGCTCATTTAGGTATGAAATTGTTCCTAATAGAATGCTTTAGATGGATATATGCATATAAGGGCAAATTTAAGAACAATATTGCCAGTACAATATGCTAAAGTATGAACAAAAAAAATATAAGAAAAACTAAAAATTTTTGTACTTACCAATTCAGTGTTGTTTGTGGAACATGACATGGGTTGAACATTTGTTTTATCCACTTCACCTGCTCCTGGAAAACGTTTCCTGCAGGGTAAACCTATGTTTTGTATAGGTGGAGTGGATGGTGGGCAAGCATTAGTGCTTCTTGAGGTTATCTTGGGATGATTTCGGGGCTTTAGTGTCCCCGCGGCCCGGTCCTCGACCAGGCCTCCACCCCCAGGAAGCAGCCCGTGACAGCTGACTAACACCCAGGTACCTATTTTACTGCTAGGTAACAGGGGCATAGGGTGAAAGAAACTCTGCCCATTGTTTCTCTCCGGCGCCCGGGATCGAACCCAGGACCACAGGATCACAAGTCCAGTGCGCTGTCCGCTAGGCTGACCGGCTCCCTAGTAGCCAGTCGTTAGTGCTTATCAGCCCAGAATTGTCTCTTTCGATGGTATTTGCTGTTAGCACGGTGCAGGACACAGTGGAACATCACATGTCTTGCACTATAGTGTGTGTCCTTCCTTTTACCCGACATTCTGCACCGTGGCACCTGAGCCGCTTCTCTATCTTTACTTGGGTATGGGACAAGTTTCTGTTGAGGCGTTCTGGATTATACACAATACGGGGTTTTGTCTTGGCAGAAGCACCACTAGGGATAATCAGAGTCTCGTCTTCTGACTCAGACGATGAAGGTAAATCTGCAGGCACAGGTGAAGTGAATAGTGGGCGCCTCACACCTGCAGGTCCAGGTGTTGAAGGTCCGGGTGTTGCAACATTGGCTCCAGCGGCATTGACATCAGCAGCATTAGGGATGTCATCATTTTCCTGAGGCCATTTACTAGGCTTAAAGAACAGTAGTGCTGAAATGACTTGTTTGTGGAAATGGAGTAATGTCAGTTTCCTTCTATCTGTGGTGTATTCCTTGTACAATGCATTATGTATAGCCATTTGCAAAAATAGAAGGTAATTTTCTTGGTCCATTTGTGATTTTTCCTTGTGAAGTGATAATATTTGACCATTTGGTCAAAGTGATTAATATTTTTCATGTTTGTATTGTAGTCACAGATTGCATTCGGCTTGTTGACAGTTTCCTGTTGCACTGAGGTTGTTCCATCACGATTCAGTACTCGTTTTCTACGTTCAACTTGTTGTATATCTGCATTGTGGCAAGTTGTTAGTGAAACAATTCGCTTATCTCTCCACAAAATTGTGAAAGTATTGTCCTTGCATTTGAATAAAGTTTTATCTACTGGCACTTTACCCTTTGCTTGCATCTGAAGGATTTAGGTGCACCACGCTGCAGTCTGATGGTACCACAGGTGTATACCCCTACTTGAAATAGCAATTCACTTAACCGAACTGAATATAATAGTTGTCCTTATATAAATGGTAACCTTGGTTCTTCATTGGTTCAATCAAGCCCATTACGGTTTCAATCGTCATTTCCAATTCCTGAATAAATTTCAAGATAAAAAATGTAGCCAGTCCTGGATTCAGCTAGCATGTAGAGCTTTATTCCATATTTATCAAGTTTATTGGGATTATAGGTCTTGAAAGATAGACGGCCACGCCATGCCATGCCATTGTCCCTTCGTCCAAACTCAAATTTTTCTGGGGAATGTGTAATGTCTTGAATCTATTTATGAGATATTGCATGACTAAGCGAACTTTGATAAGTCTGTCAACTTTTTGGCCTTGTCACTTAATGTTATAAATATGAAAATATTTTCCAATCATTTCAAATCGTTTACCAGTCACAAAGGTGTTGAAACATGGTATGTGCCAGAATCTGCCAGTTTGCTAATACATTCTAAGTCTTGGCAACAGGCAAATACCCATCAAGATCGTCAGTCCCAATATCTGGCAATGTCTTTCACTGTCACTGTTTCCCATCTCTTTTTTGTCATTTTCCCAGTATGTACCTTACTTTGGGAAGCATACAAATTAGTTTAATAAGCAATATATTTCAAAAAGCTTTGAGTGAGAAATAGTTGAATAAAACCCAAAGCAGTGGTAGGTACAGGAACAGTTAAGCCTGGTGTAGCTGTAAAACTGTCTACAAAGGGTGGAGTATTGTCACTACACCACCCTTCATCAGAATCTGTTGGTGATGGGGTACGTGTGGTAAGTCTGGCTCTGGCACGAGCTCCAGTACCTCGCCGTGCATGAGTGGCAGTCTCAACCTCAGACTCGTCACTTCCATCACTACCAAAATCCTCCTCGGCCGTCTCTGTTTCAGTACATTCACTACCTTCATCATTGTCGGTCTCGGCAACACTTTCCTCACTAGATAACTCCGACAAAGGAGTTACAGCCTTAAACTTAGAGGGTGTTAGTCTCACTCGCTTGTACTTCTCTTGTACACTACTTAGCTTCTCCCTTTCATGCCTTTCTTTCGCAAATTTCTTCC
This sequence comes from Procambarus virginalis, assembly GCA_020271785.1. Lineage (NCBI taxonomy): Eukaryota > Metazoa > Arthropoda > Malacostraca > Decapoda > Cambaridae > Procambarus > Procambarus virginalis. The sequence continues at coordinate 3,073,599 of WNGS01007182.1, forward strand.
TGGAAGGGCCTTGTTCATGATCACTATCCATTGTGGAGTAAGTGCAGATAGTTTCTAAAGCCGCAGTAAGAAATATAGCCACAGAAAATAGCCGAAATGTTCACACGTTTGAGACACGAGGGAAGGCGACACCGGTCACAACAATGGGCCTACAGCGTGTGCCGCACTGCCTGGGTGCCACGAGGCCTAACAAGGAAAACGGGAAGACGTTGGCGCGCAGTTTAAAACCGGTCCCCCCAAAATTGGATAAAACCTGGATTTTTGGCAAATATTTTAATGAACGACGCAGTGCTGCGTCATTACCGGGAATGCATCTACTAAAAAAACAACGTGCCCAGGCCCAGTCCTCACCCAGGCCTCCTTGTTGTTACACATCCCTCAGGAAGCAGCTCATAGCAGCTGTCTAACTCCCAGGTGCAGTGGTACTTCGGCTTACGAGCACCCCTGGTTACGAGTTTTTCGGGTTACAAGCAGGATTTGCTCGGAAATTTTGTACAGTATCTGGATACGAGAGTTGCCTCAGAATACGAAGGTGTTGATACGCGTACGGGCCGACTAGCGCGCGATGGCACGGTGATCGCCGCTCAGTTTACCAGTGCCTTGCACCTAGTGACTATCCCGCCTCAATTCTTCACCAGGATTTACAGTGTTTTGTTGGATATTTGGCCATTTGAACATAAAAGTTGTTATTATATCTCGCAATGGGTTCCAAGAAAGCCAGTGGTAAGGTTCAATCTAAGAAAATAGTTGTGAGTAGAGGATGTCCCTTCCTCATTAAGAAAATGTGTGAAGTATGGGAAGAACTGCAAAGTTTTGTTGAAAAAACTCGCCCAGATAAAGCTGTAGCAGGCCATTGCATTGACTTTTTAAATGACAGTGTGATGTCTTACTACAAACAAGTGTTGAAATGTAGGGAAAAACAAGTGTCTTTAGACAGATTCTTAGTAAGATGAGCAAGCAGTGAGCCACAAGCAGGTCCTAGTGGTATGCAGACAAAATGTGCCAGAGCGTGCACACCAGAGAAGTCCTCACTGCCTGATGTTATAATGGAAGGGGACTCCCCTTCCAAACAGTAACACCTCTCCTCCTCCCCCCCTCCTCACCATCTTCCATACCTCAACAGCAGTCATCAGCAAGGGCAAGTAATAACTTGAGCATAGTTTTGTAGTGTAGATTTCGATGAATTAGGTATAAAATTTAGTTTGAAGTGAGGTTTTTGGCTAGTCAGGAACGGATTAATTCATTTCCCATTATTTCTTATGGGGAAATTAGCTTCGGTTTACGAGTTTTCGGGTTACGAGTTTTCTCCAGGAATGGATTAAACTCTTAAACCGAGGTACCTCTGTACCTGTTTACTGCTAGGTGAACAGGAACATCAGGGTGAAAGAAACTTCCCATTTGTTTCCACCTCCACTGGGGATCGAACCTGGAATCTCAGGACTATGAATCATGAGCGCTGTCCACTCAGCTGCCAGGGGCCCCCCAAGGTATAGTCTTGTATTTCAAACACAAGAGCTTATCTACATGTAATATTTTATTCCAGTTAGATTGCTAAATAGATTGTTCATGGGATCTTGTAGTCCCATGAACAGGATTAAGCACAGTCAGGGCAGGCGGACATTCCACACTGGTGTAACAGGGTCTTCAGAGACCTCTCAGCTGGGCCATGTAGTACTACTCTCCAGTGCAAGTGAAGCAATGGAGAGTAGTCACCCCCTCAATCCAGTCTGCAATGATCTCTCGAAGGTTTTCATATTAATTTTAACACTAAGCTTCTTTAAGTTGGTCTTGTTAATAGGGACAAGCATGTAGTCAGTTTGTTAGTTGGTTAACAGCAGTGAGCAGCACCAAACAAGGTGGCAGGGTGCTTCAACGTGGGGCCACCTCACTTTCGAAGTGTCTTGCTCAGAAAGGAGCTATTCAAACACATGCCTTTTTTGTTTGTTTGTAGTAAGAATGGTTAGATATTTTATTGAAAGGTTTAGAATGTCATGTAACAATGCCACATTCCATGCAAATGTTCATAATTGTAACCTTAAAGTATTTGTCATGGGAAATTTTCATTGTTGTGGTGGTGGGCTGTGTGATTACCCCACCCCCCTCCCCTCCCTCCCTCTGCTCATTATTTGAGTCTCTCTCCCTCTGCTCATTATTTGAGTCTCTCTCTCCCTCTGGTCATTATTTGAGTCTCTCTCTCCCTATGTCATTATTTGAGTCTCTCTCCCTCCCTCTGGTCATTATTTGAGTCTCTCTCCCTCCCTCTGGTCATTATTTGAGTCTCTCTCTCCCTATGGTCATTATTGAGTCTCTCTCCCTCCCTCTGGTCATTATTTGAGTCTCTCTCTCCCTCTGGTCATTATTTGAGTCTCTCTCTCCCTCTGGTCATTATTTGAGTCTCTCTCTCTCCTCTGGTCATTATTGAGTCTCTCTCTCCCTCTGCTCATTATTTGAGTCTCTCCCTCTGCTCATTATTTGAGTCTCTCTCTCCCTCTGCTCATTATTTGAGTCTCTCTCTCCCTCTGCTCATTATTTGAGTCTCTCTCCCTCTGGTCATTATTTGTCTCTCTCTCTCCCTCCCTATGCTCATTATTTGAGTCTCTCTCCCTCCCTCTGGTCATTATTTGAGTCTCTCCCTCCCTCTGGTCATTATTTGAGTCTCTCTCCCTCCCTCTGGTCATTATTGAGTCTCTCTCTCCTCTCTGGTCATTATTTGAGTCTCTCTCCCTCCCTCTGGTCATTATTTGAGTCTCTCTCCCTCCCTCTGGTCATTATTTGAGTCTCTCTCCCTCCCTCTGCTCATTATTTGAGTCTCTCTCTCCCTCTGGCCATTATTTGAGTCTCTCCCTCTGGTCATTATTGAGTCTCTCTCCCTCTGCTCATTATTTGAGTCTCTCTCCTCTGCTCATTATTTGAGTCTCTCTCTCCCTCTGGTCATTATTTAAGTCTCTCTC
>WNGS01007182.1:3076574-3088605 GCA_020271785.1 Procambarus virginalis
ATTAAACAATAGGGATTTTATACATTTAAATATATCCTGAGTTATTTTACAATTATTGATATATTTTAGGTTTTGTTTTATTAGTTTTATAAAACTGTACTATCAATATAGCTATAGGTTAAGTACTAATTGTAATTAAGAAGCAATAAAAATTATATCATCAAAAACTAAGACGGTTAGGTGAGGTTGTGGTTTTCTATTCAGTTTTTCAGGTAAACTCAAATATTCACAATATTTTTGACAGTACGATTTAATACTAAGCTAAGTGAAAATAAGTACAATTCCTAACTGCTATGAATAGTACATAATTGCACTTATTTGTCTCCTTACATTTACGACCCCATTTTTGGAGGACGGGCTGTTTACTGATCTCCAGTGGGACGGAAATGACCAATAAATATTCTTGGAGGATGTAAGGAATCTTGGTAATTACTTAAGGGGAATTATTTATAGCACTCTTTAACACTTTCGCCCGGCGAGGACTCAGCATGAGTCCTCCGTAAAACAGGGGCAAGTCCGGCGAGGACTCAGCATTGAGTCCTCCGTGCGGCAACTTTAGTGGCGTTTTCGGGACGGTCTTGCTGTGGTTTTGGACATTCTATGCATATACACTTGTAGGGAATTTCATTGCGAATACATTGATACCCAAATGAAAGTCCTAGGACCAGAATTGAGGTAACAAAGTTGAAAACAGAATACCCATTTTATTGGTCTTTATTAGCGCTCAAGGGGGTAACTCTGTCACTTTCCGTGCTTGTTGTGGATGGTACGCAGGGCTTTGGGCTTTATATTTGCATGCTCCTGTAGGGAATTCTATTGCGAACACAATGATACCAAAATGAAAGACTTAAGACGAGAATTGAGATGTCCAAAGTGAAGAGTGTACACATTTTATTGCTCTTGTGCGCTCCCGGGTAACTTTCTCTCATTTCTGTTAGTTGCGGATGGTAAGCCGGGCTTTTGAGTTTATATGCATTTAGCCCTGTAGAGAATTCTATTGCGAACACATTGATACCAAATTGAAAAACCTAGGATGAGAATTGAGATGACAAAGTTCAAAAGAATATATACTTTTCAGAATGAGAAGCGCTTGGGATGGCGCAGCGCTCTCTTTCTTGTAACCGCGACCTGTTTTCATCATGTCGGCGGGTGGAGATCGCTGCTGTTTTTTATATTATATGCATATAGGCCTGTTGGGAATTCTATTGCGAACACATTGATACCAAAATGAAAGACCTAGGACGAGAATTGAGTTGACAAAACTGAAAAGAGTGTAAACATTTTATCACTCTTGCGCGCTCCCGGGTAACTTTCTCTCACTTTCTCTGTTAGTTGCGGATGGTATGCAGGGCTTTTGGAGTTTATATGCATTTAGTCCTGTAGAGAATTCTATTGCGAACACATAGATACCAATTGAATATCGTATGACAAAATTAAAGTGACAAAGTTGAACAGAGTATACACATTTCAGAAATTTCGCGCGCTCCCGTGAAACGCTCGTGCACTTTGGGATAGTGGAGAGGTCGCGCGCCCGGTGCGCGAAAGTGTTAATTTACTTACAATCAAGGGGCAACATTATTCAGAATGAAATATGGAGGAGGTAAACACAGGGAAATGTCCAATACAGCATGTAACTAAAAATTTATGACTCAGAAATAATTAAAGGGAAATTAGCTAAACACCAAAATAAATCAACGATGACTTTATTCACTAAATGACAAAAATATATCCTAACTTCTAATAAATCCTAAACAAGGCAATTGGTGTAAATAACTGAAATGCACAATCAAGATAGCACCTTACCTTCACCCTGCAATTACCAACCACAGGTCTTGACAGCCTCCCCAGGCCCGCCTTGACCAATCCAAGTTCACAACTCCAGTCACACTAACTAAAAATCCTTTGGTCTCCAGCAAGGTGGACCCCTGGATCCACCCACAAGTCCTCTATGGCCTAAGCCCAGCCCCTAAGCCCAGGCCTAAACCAGTCATTTCGAACTTTGCCTAAGGTCTGGCACTCGGACCTATAAGGTGTTAGGAACCTCCTCTTTTCTGGAGGTCTACAACCAATCGGTGGCCTCTCCTTATCTCTACCCAATCACTGTCCAGGCCACAAGCCTAGCCTGCTTGTTAAATGATAAATGTGAACATTATTGATGAGAAGTTCATTTAAAGGTTATACCTATTTTATTTCACTTGATATAAATTTATTGTTCTGTACTTACAAATCACGTGTTTTTATTGATTTTAGGCTATTTGTCGCCGAGGTGGGAGCTGGTTTGTAGGGTTGGGTCGGCCACGTAACAGTGGTACAAAGCTGTTTAATATTTCTGGCCACGTAAACAACCCATGCACAGTGGAAGAAGAAATGTCCATTCCACTGCGAGAGTTGATCGAACGTCATGCAGGGGGTGTAACGGGTGGATGGGAAAATCTTCTTGGTGTGATTCCTGGTGGTTCATCTACACCAGTCATACCCAAGAGGTAGGTACATCTATCAGTGTTTAGAGTAATGTATATAATGCTGGTAAAAGGTGGTAATAGTAGGCATCCTGTAGTCTCAGGAGACTCTGGTTGTCAAGGCTGGAGTGTCTCCTCCAGGGCGCAAAGCCTGGGACGAGTCGATATGGCGGAGAAGCTGTTACCCATGCAGCAGGTCTGCACAACAGGTTATAATTGCTATAGTAAATACCTGTTATAACATTGAGAAAAGGAGAGTGTTGCTAAACTTTTTGTCTTGTTCAGGATGTCCAAAATTCATTTATCCATCTTATCAATCTCATCCTATCCTGGTGGAAAGCAGTAAATTCTTTCTTTGGCTTGTGCATTGTACTGTACTATATTACTGAGTAAAAACATTGAGGGCAAAGTGGCATTTTTCCTGCAGCCACCTGAACAAATACTGTATGTGGAGGACATAAGACTTTAGTAGAGATATGGATTGTATAACAGTGATTTGACTTTAGATAGAACATCTGTATTAGATATTATATTCTTGTGTAGTAATATTCATTCCATAATTTTTGAATTGCTGCATATAATTAAACTTTTCCATACATATTTCTTATCATAACAAGTTTTGATCTTGTATTGACCTTTTTAAATAAATCGACTAGTCAGTTGATTGCTCTATACTATTAAATGAAAATAAATATCTGTACTCTTTAAATAAGTACTATACAGTAGACCAAACCAAAGGCTTTTGCCTTTAAATTAATTTACAAAGATACGTGTGCCACAAATCGGTGAACGAAAATCATTGAAACTCGGTCGTTCACTTGTGTGGACCACTCTGGCTGGTGTTTGGTTAATGTGGTTCACTTCTTGTATGGACCACTCTGGCTGGTGTTTGGTTCATATGATTCACTTATTGTGTGGTCCACTTGTGTGATCCAATTTGTCTTATGAAGGAATTATTAATAGTAATCTGTGATAGAATGAGACAGTTTTCCACCACTCTGTGAACTCTGTCCCAATATCGTAAGCTTGTGGACCGTTTGTGGTCCACTTGTGGTCCACTTGTGTGGTCGACCTTTGTGGTCCACTTGTGTGATCCAACTTGTCATATAAAGGAATTATTAATTGTAATCTGTGAGGGTATGGTAAAGTTTTCCACCACTGTGAACTCTGTCCCAACATTGTAAGCTTGTGGACCACTTGTGGAACACTTGTGTGGTCCACGTGTGTGGTCCACTTGTGTGATTGAACTTGTCATATGAAGGAATTAATAATTGTAATCTGTGATAGAATGGGAAAGTTTTCCACCAGTTTGTGAACTCTGTCTCAACGTCGTAAGCAAATCCGAACATCCCCTGCTTCGGCGAACCATTGTTCGTCGAACCAAGTGAGTAAATCCGGCCTGAAAAGTGTGCGAACTAGCCGGAGAGTCGTTGAATCGGGGTACGTTGAATCGAGGTTGTACTGTATCTGTCAGGTCCCTGAAGCTAACTACCCACAGAGAAGGAAAACTGGGAACAACCCAGGAGGCATGAGCCCTGCAAGATGTAACCTGACAAAGAGAGAGCCGGCTACTACAGAATCCCCAAGCAACACAAAGCCACAGGGCCCCATAGTGGTCATGAGAGACCATGTGGCCTGGACCATGACCGACCACCAAAACCCCAGAGCCCGAAAACCGGACAAAGACAGCCGAAAAACTGGCAATGCTTCCTAACATCATGGGCATAAGGGTAGACCGCAGGCTGGCTAGACCTAATGACACTGCGAACAGCTGGAGACACAGGCTCTGGATCAAAGCCAACAAAAATAAAGCATCCCAGAAGCAATCACAAATTGAAGGGCCTCCACAAATTAAATTGTAAGAAAGAAAGAAGGGGAAAGAACCTAGTCAGAGACCAAGAAGGCTCAGGCGGCGTATGAGCAGGCCGGAGGTGAAAAAATGCGCGAGAAAGCTGCAGAACGGGACTGAAAGAACAGTCACCACTCCACCGACTCTGCATAATAAGAAGCGACAGTATACGGCATGAGATGCCATTCCAGAAAAAGGAGAGAGAGAAAGAGAGAGAAACAAAAACAACCTTGTCCGACACCAATGAAACCCAACAAAGAAAAATAAAATGGTGGAATGCCCGTCAAAAAAACCTGTACTGTCACTGAGAAGAAGACCGCTGGTGGGACACCATTAAAGAAGCAACCCAATCACCATTCAAATGGAGATACACACACGTCAGAAAGACTAGACATGTATTTTGGAGGAGAAGGTGAACCAGTGAGAACCTCGCTGGCCCAACTGCTGAAAAAGGCGGAGCCAGGGAAAAATGCCTAGGTTCGGGCACCAAGCAAGCAGCGCTTGAAACCATGGCTGGGCCAGCCATCAAGGAGCCAGGAGAACTCTCTGCTGATAGGAATCAGCTGGGCCAGAACCCGGAGCAACAGCTGGACTGGGAATAGTGGCACAGGCACCCTACCTCTACAAGTCCTGGCAAATAGAGTCCAGTCCTTGCAGTCTAGGAACGGCGCCATGTACACAGGAATACTGTATGCCAAGACCACACAGACGCGAAGAGGTCCACCTCAGGGGCGCCCGTACGTCTGGCAAAGCCAAAGGGACGGAAGCGAGACAGGCTGTCTGCCAGGATGTTGAACACTCCCTAAATGCGAATGGCGTGGAGAACTTAACCCCGAGAATTCAGCAGAAGAGCTACCTGAAGCGACCAACCCCAAAGAGCCACAAACTGCAGCAACCCCCCACCCCAGTTTAGACAATGAACCATGGGGGAGCAGTCCGAATGGAGCAGGAACACCAAGCCCCAGATTATCTGTAGTCGCAAACACCCACACCATGCTGGGAGCCCAATGCATGGACAGCCGCCAATGCCCCTGGCTGGACTGGGAAGCAATGGACACAAAGCCCAACCGACAGATGAGGCATCCATGAACACGTCAAGCAAAGGAGGGCAAAGGTGTCATGGCACTGAACCCTGAAAACCCTGACGAGAGAGCCAGTGATGCAGCAACTGGCACAAGAAAACCAGGGATCGAATCCAGCAATTGGGACAGCGGCGAAAGAGGCTGCCCTCAAGCCAAACCCAACCCAGTGACAAACCAGAAGAGCCATCCGATTGCCCTGCCACCCACGCTGCTGCCTGCCCACCTGACACCCATCCAACCCTGCCACCGTCATCCATCCAACCCCCACCCACCAACCCAGTCCAACCTATTCTCATGAGGTATTCCCTCACATGAGTCTAAACAGTGCTGCTCTGTTACTAAAATTTTTTTTCAAATTTCCTTAACTTGAATATAAACTTGTAAAATTGTTTGCTAACATCATGTCTGCCCTCACCTGCCCACCTACCTGCCAGCCAAGAATCCATCCCGCTCACTTGCCTGCCGGCCATCCAGCCCACCTACCTCCCACTGCCTCTCTGCCTGCTAACGTTAGCCATCCAGCACACCTGCTTGCCCTGCCCACCTTCTAGTCATCCAGCCATCCTGATGTCCTCCCGAATGCGACTGAAAAATTACCGACATCTTTATGCGTCCAGATTTAGAAGAGCCGAGGATTTAATGACATGGGTATAGGCCCATATGAGTTGTTAAATTGAGTGGATGCTTACTGTGTGTCTATAGTATACAATTATGAATATTTATCATATTATTCTAAGATCATTTGAATATTAAAGAATAGCTTGAGAAATTTTGTTTATTAAATTAAAATGTTATAACTTCTTTAAATTTCAGTGTATGTGAAGAAGCTCTATGGATTTTGATGGCTTGGTAGCTTGTCAAACATCACTCGGAACTGCTGCTCTTATTGTTATGAATCAACAGACTGATATCGTGAAAGCCATTGCCCGGCTTATTGAATTCTACAAACACGAGTCGTGTGGCCAGTGCACACCTTGCCGCGAGGGGGTATCTTGGATGTTCAAGATAATGAGCAGATTTGGTAAGCTGTTTATATTAAAAATATAAGTATGGAATTAACCTGTTAATGATGACAGTATGGTAAGGTAAATTTACCAGTCTTTGGCCACCTAAGAAAGTTTGGCATGTTCAAATTGAATATCAAAATATAATGGCATGTTAATACTCCTTGGTTGAGATTCCATCTAGGGCAGAACCCATATTTCTTCCAAGAATGCTGTGCATGTAATTACCTAAGTGTAGTTACAGGATGAGAGCTACGCTCGTGGTGTCCCATCTACCCAGCACTCTGTCATATAATGCTTTGAAACTACTGACGGTTTTGGCCTCTACCACCTTCTCACCTAACTTGTTCCAACCGTCTACCACTCTGTTGCGAAAGTGAATTTTCTTATATTTCTTCGGCATCTTTGTTTAGTTTGTTTAAATCTATGACCTCTTGTTCTTGAAGTTCCAGGTCTTGGGAAATCTTCCCTATCGATTTTATCGATTCCTGTTACTATTTTGTACGTAGTGATCATATCGCCTCTTTTTCTTGTGTCTTCTAGTTTTGGCATATTTAATGCCTCTAACCTCTCCTCGTAGCTCTTGCCCTTCAGTTCTGGGAGCCACTTAGTAGCATGTCTTTGCACCTTTTCCAGTTTGTTGATGTGCTTCTTAAGATATGGGCACCACACAACCGTTGCATATTCTACCTTTGGCCTAACAAAAGTCGTGAACAATTTCTTTAGTATTTCTTTAGCATTTCACAGGTTGCTTGTATTTATAAGCAATTCTGAAATTAAAAAGCGTGGCATAGGCTCCTTGCACAACGTTCTTTTTGTGGTCCTCAGGTGATAGTTTTATATCTAGAACCACCCCTAGATCTCTTTCTTTATCAGAATTCTTTAAAGATTTCTCACATAATTTATAGTTGTGTGGGGTCTATGTTCTATTCCACATTCCATAACATGGCATTATTCACATTAAATTCCATTTTCCAAGTGGTGCTGCATATACTTATTTTGTCCAGGTCTTCTTGAAGGGCATGACAATCATCTAAGTTTTTTTCCATCCTATTATCTATTGAATTTCCTTACTTAACCTATCGTAGTCATTAAGTTTAAATTTGCTTTAACTTCTTCCAAAGTTATTTTTAAGAATTTATTTCCTTTTCCATGGCTTTGCAATTTGTTTCCAATTGATTCTTGTCCTTGCATAAGTCTTTCACTAAACCCTCAAGACCTAAAACTTTGCTATTCAAATGGTCATTACTTTCTTTCAATTTGCTGATTATTTCTACATGATAGTTCACTATAATATCTAATTTTGCCAATTTGTTGTGTAGACTACGTATATCAATGCTTTCTTCATTAAAACCCCCAAAATCTAGCTCTGTTTTGTTTTCCTTCTTGCTGGTGTCCATCTTTAATGTTGTTGTCTGCACTGTAAACAATAGGGTCACTTTTTCTCATCCAATTTTTCACTTCACTTTGCACATTGGTGTTATCTCACCTATTTTTCCAAAGCACAACACTTTTATGTTCCTTGGGACACCACTCACTATCATCAACCTGTACTACAATACTTAGGAATTGTGAAATATCTTGGAGCTCCTCTGATGCAAGTGCTGACACTAGAGGGTGTCACCTTTTTTTATGTCAGTGGCAGACATAGAATGCTTCTAACCACAGGGGGGGGGGGGTTTCTATAGGCCATTGCTCCTAGTGCTTTTCTGAGGGGGACCCAGGGTCTAATACATTCATATCAGCCCGGATAACTCTGGGGAAGCCTCCGGGTCTCGCCCAGAAAATAGCGTTTCATTACTGTACATTCAATGCTGGTTTGTCTCCAGGTGTTCTACCCATTTAGTTTAATTAATTTTTTCAATATTTTGACTATTACATTTGTCAGTAATACAGGTCTATAATTGAGAGGATTGTGGGTCTCCCCTACTTCCACTTTTGTAGATTGGAACTATGTTAGCCTTTTTCCCACATATCAGCTAGGACTCTTGTACACAGGAAAGCCTGAAAAATCAGTTGAAGTGGAATACTTAGCTCTGGTGCACATTCTCTCAGAACCCATGGTGAAACTCCCTCTGGGCTAACTGCTTTGTTCTTACTTAGTTCCTTGAGCATTCTTTCCACTTTGTCTCTACACCTCTATGTGCTCTGTCGTTCTCTGGAATTCTTATTGTGTCTGGTTCTCTAAAGATTTCATTTTCATAAATACACTTTGGAACTGTTAGTTTAATGTTTCACACATTTCCTTTTTATTTTCTGTGAATCTGTTTCCCATTTTCATCCTGTGAATAGTATCCTTTACATGCAATTTGTTGTTGATGAATTTATGTAATAGGCCCAGTTCTGTTTTATATTCTGTCCGCTATATCTCTAAAAATTTCTTTTTGCCTCTTTCCTCACTGCCGTGTAGTTGTTTCTTGCTTCTTTGTATTGCTGGTATGTTTGAAGGTTTGGCCTCTTCCTATATTCATTCCATTTTTGTGTCTTTTTGTCTGGCCCTTCTTGTAATTTCTCTTGAGCCAGTCCTGTTTCTTAGTTCTGCATCTGTTTTGGTATAAAAAAATATTATTGTGCCTTTATCATATATTTCACAATTTGACATGCATCTCATTTACTTTTTTTCCCTAACTGCAAGTCTTTTCAGTCAAATTCTTTAAAGAAATTTCAAAGTTCCTATAATGTCCTCTCCTGTAATCAGATTTTTCACCTGCTTCAACCTCCTTATTTTCTTCCAGATTATAAAGCATTGCATACTTTATACCCAAAGGGACATGGTCACTTAATCCCAAGAGAGGAAGCCGCCAAGCCCAGCCTGAGGCCAGGTGACGACTGGGGCTCGGGTCCAGAAGTCCTCTGTTCTAGCTTCATATGCTTCCCAGTCTATGCATTTCAAGTTGAAGTTGTCAACTACCAACATTTATCCACTCTTGCTTTAATCTCTTATTATTGTTATGAGGTCCTTTTGTTTATTATTCAGCTCCTCCTTTGTCCATGTGTTGCATGGTGTGGGTGATTGTAATGTTACCCAGCTCTCTCTCTCTGTGAAGGGACCAGGTTCTTTCTTTTGTCTCCAGGTGACCAACAGGACCCCCTGACTGAAGTGACTCGCAAAAATGTGAAGCTATTTCAACAATATAGCTTCAGGGAGCCACTTGGATTCTACCAGAAATTTTTATTACCGGACATTTTATTACAATTTTTTTGCCTCGTGTTTACCAGACAAGGGGTAAACAAAAGCATGTCACTGATTATAATACATGTTGTGTAACTGTACAAACCTAAGGAAGGAACGGGTGTGTGTGTGCCAACTCTTGTATTGACCTGCTTGTAGGGTCTGGGTTGGTTAGTTGTCTCGTGCCAGTTCCTTGATCCCCACTGTGTTGTCGGGGGTACTGAAGTTACTACAGTATAATGGCAGACTTGTTTACTGTTTAAATTCTTGTGCATAGCTCATTATTTTAATAGTTCAGACTTTACCCCAAATTAACATTTTGATTGAAAAAATCCTAAATATTTGACTACAGTATTACTAAGACTATTTTTAATCAACAGTGAAAGGTGATGCTCGTCCAGAAGAAATTGATGCACTCTGGGAGGTTTCCAAGCAGATAGAAGGTCATACAATCTGTGCCTTGGGTGACGGGGCTGCTTGGCCTGTTCAGGGACTAATTCGGCACTTCCGACCTGTTCTTGAAGAGAGGATGGCTAATTTCACTGCCTCCAAGGAGGCAGTGAAAAATTAATGTCTGGAATTTGTGTGTGTGTACACAGATCATCATACATAGGAAAAATGCCCTGTGAAAAATGTGTAATATGTAAGCAAAGATTATTAAAATTTGTAAATACTTTAAATATATATAGTACAGTATTAGTGTGTTTATTTACATGGTGATAAGCTGGGAAAGAAAAGCTGTGGGAAAATAATAATCTTCCTAATTCAAATAATTCTCGAGTGGCGTTGACAGAGTGGACCCACCAACACGGGCGCCTCAGGATACCTCCTTGACGAGTCTCAACTAGCAGTGCCATAAATCTGGCACTCGTACCTTATTTATCATTATTTTAGTTAATGCCATAACATTTATTGATATTACAATATATTAGTGAGTAACCACTAATTAAAATTAAGTGAACAATGTATCCTGCTCACGAGGGAGGCGGGAGATACCAGACCACACACTAGAAGGTGAAGGGACGACGACGTTTCGGTCCGTCCTGGACCATTCTCAAGTCGATCGACCTTGCGAGATACCATACTAAGATCCTCACCAGAACATGCCACACAAAAGCACAGCTCTTATTATTTTTCTATTAGTGTGTCTTTAATTCTAGGTATCAGTCCAATTCTTGTCCAATTATCACTAAGTTCCAGAGTAAAACATAATGAATAATAAGTGCTAGAATGCAGTGTACATATTAATAGTACTGAAAATTGTACTAGCCGAGTTGGCACCACATGTACCAGCCCAGCTAACACACAATATTGTGTTAATTTATACATAAGAGGACATAGGGATGGCTAAAGACGTTGACCCGGGCACCCGTACCAAGTATGGTGACTTGGTATTGTTTAATTGATGTCAATTTATGTACGTACACTATGTCCTTTACCTGTTCCTTCCAGGTCCTGGCTAAACTGTGGGGTTTTTACCCCCCAAAAATGTAAGTAACTAAATCTCTAATAGTGTTTTTTTGCTGCTGTATATAACTGGAACAATTTCTGTATCGAAACAATTTCTGGAAATAACATTCGTTGGCTTGATTATTATGCTAGGCTACTTTGTTTGTAGGATTGAAGGCATATACCGAGACGTACCAGCATTATCTCTCTAAAAGTAATTGAAACTATTAATTTACTTTATAACTAAATGTGAGATTCTTGGCAGATCAAGAGAACGGCAACTTGGCTCTGCAAGTGACTACTTCCCAGCATGAAATTTCCTGAGGGAGTCTACACTAAGCAGCTATGTTTCTTGTAATTGTAGGTGTCTTAAGTAATTCATTTAATTTGTTGCTTTGATAAATTGAGTAATTAGCAGTAATTTAAATTGGTATAGTTATATATAATTTTTAGCACATGTATAATTTATATGCTGCGTAAATTTAACTATGGGATTAAGTCGAAGAATAAATCCCACAAAAGCAATGAGCTGCCCTAGGACATAAGGAAGGGCTTATGTTCCTATATTGGCACCGTTCCTTTTGAATATCCAAAGACAGTGGTGTGTTCTCTTCCTGGCTTCGTGCCTTTGATAATTACTTGCCCCTTCTGGTGGATGGATTAATACTGGTAAATTCATGTATGCAAATCAGGATTACCTACCCTGGAAACACAAACCGTAACTGTCTCTATTTTCCGCTTGTTACAACTTGTAATAAAGTTGTTACATCTTGGCTTAACGTGTTTATGACATATTAGAACGTTATTACAACTTGCTATATTGGTTGTTATAACTGGTTAGGAGGTGATAAAGCTTGTTTGAACGTTGTACCAACGTCATAGTTTCGGTGTGTGTTTGGTGGGTAGAGGGCCACCTTCTCGATATTCTAGTAATTACCTCAGTGTGTTACGATGAGAGGCTACGCTCGTGTGTCCCGTTTCCCAGCACTCTTTGTCATTATAATGCTTGCACCACT
>WNGS01007182.1:3112927-3127798 GCA_020271785.1 Procambarus virginalis
TATATATATATTATATATATTATATTATATATATTTTATATATATATATATATATATATATATATATATATATATATATATATATATATATATATATATATATATATATATATATATATATATTTTAGCCTTCATTACTCCCAAAATTAAATTGAACTCACTTGGGGTAATTGACCACTCTTCCCTGACCCCTGTTCTAGGTCAGGATTTTAGGGTGGGAAGCATCCAAGCCATTAGGCTTGGGAGTACCTTTCTCAGTGCTGTTTTTGTATTACTCTTTAACCTTGGTATCTTTTTAGAACATCACTGTAAATATAGTATAAAATGGTATTGAGAGACTATAGCAGGTTTGATTTTACAGTTCTGATGGAAGACCAAAATACTGGTTGTGATGCTGATGAGGGAGAACCTGGAACATGCAAAGATCGTGAGATTATGCGTCATGACCCTCACAAACTCATTGAAGGCTGCCTAATTGCTGGCCATGCCATGGGGGCACGGGCAGCATATATTTATATCCGTGGCGAGTTTTACAATGAGGCTTCTAACATGCAAGTTGCCATAAATGAGGTAAGTAAGGGAGGTTACCTTGAGGTTACCTTGAGGTGCTTCCGGGGCTTAGCGTCCCCGCGGCTCGGTCGTCGACCAGGCCTCCTGGTTGCTGGACTGATCAACCAGGCTGTTTGACGAGGCTGCTCGCAGCCTGACGTATGAGTCACAGCCTGGTTGATCAGGTATCCTTTGGAGGTGCTTATCCAGTTCTCTCTTGAACACTGTGAGGGGTCTGCCAGTGATGCCCCTTATGTATAGTGGAAGCGTGTTGAACATCATACAGAATACATAAGTTATTTTTTATAAGAATAAGTTAGTGACTATTTGGCTTATTAGTCATTGTTAATCTTTGCTTGAATTTATTTGAACTGCTGTACAGTAACTAGTCTCTAATTTTAATTATATGGTTTTTGCAATTAAAGTTAAATGTGAATTATATGGATATAGTTTAGTAATTCTAATGCTATTCATCTGCCAACTAAATAATCAGGATAGTAATTGTTTGTTACAATATAATCAAGTGTTTGGTGCAATCACAAGTAAGCAGTAAAGGGAAAGAAATGAAATGGAAAGTTGGGAAAGTAGCAACTGTCGGTGAAATATCAAAACTTGCAATAAAAGAAAGGGATAGAATGCACGTAGGACAAGGGTAAGGAAGCTAGAGGACTGGATAGGAAAGGCTAATAATTGGTAGCTAGTATATGAGTCATGGAAATATTTCCATGACTCGTATACTATTTGTCAAATGTTGATTGTATTAAAAGGCCACTTTCTGGTGGGTACTTGGGTGGCCATTGTAAGCTTACTGGGGTCCAGAGGCTTAACCACTGTGCTGTGCTGCCCAGGATAACTTGGGAAAAGGGGGTGTGCCACCCTACATGCATATCATGCAGATGAGGAGTCACAGTAACGTGGCTGAAATATGTTGACCAGACCACACACTAGAAGGTGAAGGGACGACGACGTTTCGGTCCGTCCTGGACCATTCTCAAGTCGATTGTCGACTTGAGAATGGTCCAGGACAGACTGAAACATTGTTGTCCCTTCACTTTCTAGTATGTGGTTTGGTCAACATGCATATCATGTTTGTTAGTATATCGTATGATTCAAAGTTCCTGTGGTACACCGAGCTCGCATCCTGTTCCCCAGGACTCCATTAACCCTTAACATGCTCGGGTTTTATATCCTGTCATCCCCACAGGCGCATGTCATTTTGAAAAAAAAATAAATAAATTTTTCTTCTTTACCTGTTAATTTGTGTTCACTGATCACGGGAAAAATAATAAAAAAATCGTAAGTGCCATATATTGCCTGCTATAGGGCGGGAAGTCTGGCAAATTATAGGCGCTGACTCAGCATGCGTCCCAGGCGGTGTGTTGCTCGCCAGCTGTCAGGCCAGAGTTGCCACAAAGAGATAATTACCTAATTATTTCTATGTCTCTGATTGATTTTTCATAGTTTTTTTGCTGTAATATTATTCAATAGTGTGTAGTTTGATATATTTATATAATAAAATGAGTGAATCATTGCTGTACTCAAAAATATGGTGTGCATATTGTTTATTCAGTTATGTTCATCAATCAGTGAACAAATACTTTGTCGGTTATTACACTATAAGCACAGGTTATATATAAGTATCTGCATGTTTTGTTCACTATAACGAACCACTAAGTAGCTATTATGAGTCAAAAAGTAACGAGGAGTGACCGCCGTGTACCAGCCAGCCACTCCCGCCCCTCCCTCCAGTCATCTGACTCGCCCACATTCTCCGCCCACAATACTGTTTTTGCTATAATTCACTATATTCAGACGTTATATATAAGTATCTACATGTTTTGTTCACCGTAACTGTACATCTAAGCTTGTATGGTGAGTAAAGGCACAAAGACATAGGACCTAACACAGTCAGCTGATGGCTGCCACCCTCAAGGCCAGATGCACTAATATTTCTCCTCCAACAATACTGTGTGGTGTTATTACGCTATATACACACATTATAAATAAATATCTACCTGTTTTATGCACCATACTTGTACAAATAAACTGGTATGGTGCCCAAAGACCATCGTGGTAACCAGTAAACAACACCGTCGTCTGCATGGTGGCGTCGTGCAGACGACGCCACCGCCCTACCAAAATGGCAGCTCNCTACTGCTTCCCGGTGGATTGGCCCAGCCACTACGTCGTCACTAAACGGGTGAACTTGTTCAGATGTCCCATACGTCACTGCACAGATTTCACTTGTTGCAACGCACCTGTCACTGGAGCACTTGCTACTCAATCACGTCGATTCCCTCTTCGGTCCAACACATGGAATGAAGGAAGACCTCACGGAATGCTTGCGTGCGACTACTGGGTGACGCGTAAAATCCACCGGAGCGGGTAAAACTGTCCAACTGACAGGACCCTCGATCGCACGTTCGACCTCCTTGACGTGTCGTGTCAAACTGCTACCCAGAGAGAGAGAGAGAGAGAAGAGAGTGAGAGGAGAGAGAGAGAGAGAGAGAGAGAGAGAGAGAGAGAATAGAAGAGAGGAGAGAAGAGAGAAGAGATAGAGAGAGGAGAGAGAGGAGAGAGAGAGAGAGAAGGAGAATAGATAAAAGAAGAGAGAGCAAAGAGAAGAAAGAGAGATAGAAGAGAAAGACAGAGAGAGAGAAAAAAGAGATAGAGAGATCAACTGTTCCCACCCCCCTCCCCACATTTTTCACTTGTCCATTTTTTCCTGTAAAGTTCTGCTTCCAAATTAAATCAATCAATCAAATCAAATGTTTATTTAGGTAGGTACATACATACAATGATTGTACAGAGTGATGGAGTTATAGATAGGGCTAGTACATACAATGCCTAAAGCCACTATTACGCAAAGCGTTTCGGGCATGAAAAACTTAAATGACTAAGGCTTAAGACTAATTGAGTATAAGGAATAAAATGAGTTGAGAAAAAAAACAGTTAAGAAGGGGGAACATGGCTGAAAAAGCAGCACAAATACAATTCGGTCGACAAAACAGCGTCATTTAAAACAAAAACAGACATTGGTTGACAATAGAGGGGTAAGGCAGGTTACAGGGAATTTATTAGGTATAGCTTCGTTTTTCTCTTAAACTGGTTGAGAGAGGTACAGTCTTTAACATGGTTGGGAAGGTCATTCCACATTCTGGGTCCCTTGATTTGTAAAGCATTTCTAGTTTAATTAAGTCGTACTCTAGAAATATCAAAACTGTATTTATTTCTGGTGTGGTGCTTATGGGTTCTGTTACAACCTTCAATGAAGCTTTTGAAGTCAGGATTGGCATTACAGTTCAGCGTTTTATATATGTATAACACACATGAGAGAATGTGCAGTGACTTAATATCTAACATATTCAGAGATTTGAGTAGGGGTACCGAATGATGTCTGGGGCCAGAGTTGGATATTGTCCTAATAGCAGCTTTGTGTTGAGTGATTAGAGGACATAAATGATTTTAGGTAGTAGAACCCCAAGCACAAATACCATAGTTGAGATATGGATAGATGAGGGAGTAATAGAGAGTCACCAGGGCAGGGCGGGGTACATAATATCTGATCTTAGAAAGAATGCCAACAGTTTTTGAAACTTTTTTAGATATATTTAGAATGTGTCCCCGGAAATTCAGCTTGTGGTCAATGAGAATGCCAAGGAATT
Source organism: Procambarus virginalis (assembly GCA_020271785.1). Taxonomy (NCBI): domain Eukaryota; kingdom Metazoa; phylum Arthropoda; class Malacostraca; order Decapoda; family Cambaridae; genus Procambarus; species Procambarus virginalis. Next base: position 3,117,142 of record WNGS01007182.1, read on the forward strand.
TGCCATCTAATTTGTTACAAATTTGGGTATTGTTTATTTTGAGATTTATATGATTAGAGGATTTATTGCCAAACAAAATATAAAAAGTTTTGTCAATGTTAAGGGTGAGTTTGTTAGCAGTTAGCCAAAGATGGACTTTCTCTAGCTCAGTATTCACTGTGGCATTTAGAGCAAGGGGGTCAGGACTGGAGTAAATGAAGGTTGTGTCGTCAGCAAATAGAATTGGTTTGAGGTGTTGGGAGGCATTAGGAAGGTCATTAATGTAGATGAGAAAGAGGAGAGGGCCAAGTATGCTGCCCTGAGGAACACCAAGGTTGATGGGTAGGGTGGGAGAAATTGAATTATTCACAGAAACATACTGGAGCCTGTCAGTAAGGTAGGATTTGAGGTATTGCAGGGAGTGTCCTCTGACTTCATAATGATGTAATTTAAGAAGAAGGTTTTGGTGGTTGACAGTGTCAAAAGCCTTTCGCAGGTCCACAAATAACCCAACAGGGAACTCATTTTTATCAAGAGCTGAATGAATCAAGTTAATCACACTAATAAGTGCATCGTTAGTGCTTTTTTGGGTCTGAAGCCATATTGGCAAGAGCTAAGTATATTGTGTTTGGCTAGATAAGAGTAAAGCTGCTTGTAGATTAATTTCTCAAATATTTTTGACAGGTTAGGCAGGATTGATATAGGTCTGTAGTTGTTAACATCTGTGAGATCACCACATTTGTGTACCGGGGTTACTCTCGCTTTTTTTAGAATATCTGGAAAGGTTTGGAGTTCAAGTGACTTGTTGAAGAGCAATGCAATTTCAGGGGCTAAAGTTCTGGAGGCTTTTTTGTAAATTAAAGTTGGTATTTCCTCAAGGGCACTAGACTTGGTTTTAAGGGAAAGGATTATCTCATTGACGTCAGTGGAATTAATAGGCTTTAAGTACAGAGACTGTGGATAGTTGACACGACACGTCAAGGAGGTCGAACGTGCGATCGAGGGTCCTGTCAGTTTGACAGTTTTACCCCGCTCCGGTGGATGACCTGTAAGATAGTCGTTAACATCAGTACTGGAAGATGGAATATCGTTCGCAAGGGATGACCCAATAGAAGAGAAGAACCTATTGAACTCAATAGCAGAATCAGAGGCTGAAAGCTGACCATCGTTATTGGACTGGAGTGTTGGTTTGTTATTTAGAATCTTCTTTGATCCCAATATTTGTGAAATTGTGCTCCAAGTTTTTTTTAATGTTGCTCCTTATTTGGGTAAATTTATCCTCGAAGTATTTAGTTTTAGCTTGTCTAATTATCTTAGATAGCAATAACGAGTAATTCTTTGAGAATTCTTTGGAGACAATACCTAATCTATACTTCTTCTCAAGGTCATGTTTTTTATTAATGGATTTAAGTATTCCCTTTGTTTGTTTGCTTGGTTTGGTAGTTACCTTACTTCACTACAGACTAGTTTCCTGGAAGATCTTTTTCTCTTCCTTTCCCCTCTAGTCACTCCTATCCCCTGTGCGAGTGTTCCCTTTCAGAGTTTTCCGCAGGGTATCACCCTGGCTTTATCAATTAATTAATGACAGTTGCCCAGTTCGCTTCCGGAAAATGTCCCCTTCCTCTTACAAACTAATTCCAGCAGTACCCTTAAGGGGTAGGTTCCTTGCCCGTCACGTTAATTCATACTGCATGCCCGTTTCTGCCGTTGTTGTTGTTGTTATAGATTCAGCTACTCGGAACAAGTTCCAAGTAGCACGGGCTATGGTGAGCCCGTAACTTACCTGGCACAGGAGCTGGGCAAGAAGCACGGGCTACATGGTTAGCCTCGTGGACAGGAGATGTCTCCCGTGTGCCGTTTCTGCCCACTCTTACTGCCTAATTAATACTTCTAGAACCGACTACGGAAGGCGCACAAGGTACACCATTGATGAACAGGGAAAAGGGATGGAGCCCGAGGGCAGACTACTGAACCCATGAGGTCGACACCACCCTCACCGCCCGGGGGGGGGGGGGCGCAGCGACAACGACGGACACAGGGTCGACCCTGGGGAGTCGGCCTCGGTGAAGGCGGCTTCCCACACCCGCCCTGGGGCCGGCCTTACAGGATTGGTCCCTGTAACCATGCTCGCTTACAATTTATTAATAAATTAATAAATAGTTCCGTGTGCAGGGGCGGTGTCGGGCAGAATAAGGCAGAGCCCCCCCCCTTGCCCCAGAATTTATGGCCGCAGACTTCCCGCGCATCCGCCCGGGACGCGCTGTGCAATTGTTTCTTTGTCCCCCTTTTCAGAAACCTCCGCTTTTTATTCCAAAGCAGAGGCCATATCTGGGGAGACAACATATTACTAATTCTGTAAAGGAGACGGTTGAGTACCATCCTCTCAAGACACTTACAGAGACAACTATAGTAAGAAGATTGGGCGAAAACCACTCTGATGGTTTGGTTTAGGAATGGGAATAATAAGACTGTTGGTCCATGACTTTGGAAGCTCCCCAGTTACATAGCTCATATTATACAATTCAAGCAAGGGATTCCCTGGAACTAGCAGAAGCATACGCAGTATATCGTAAGTAACTCCATCCTCACCGGGTGATGTAGCTTTGCCTTTATGTAGAGCAGAGCCTAGTTCGTATTCAGTAAAAAGCATGTCACAGTCATCCTCTTGATGAAGCATGAAGTCAAGGAGCCTTGCTCTATCAGCATATTTATTATTTAATTCGTTCTGTGTGGGTAGAGGAAGATTGTCAAAGCTGGAAGTGTGGCCCAAGCATCAACAAACTCATTTGCTCTGTGCAGAGGATTAGGGTGCGCAATCTCTGTAGCATTTCCCCTTTGATCTTGTTGATATCCTTCCATGCTCGACTTAGTGGCGTGTGAGAATTGAGACCACTGACAAAAGTTTCCCATGCAGTCTATCTGCCTCAGCTCTACCATACGTTCCCTGGCCTCATCCAGAGCCGTTTGAAAGAGCTTAAGCATTTCAGCAGTGCGGGTCCTTCTATAAGCTAGTCCAATTCTTCTGGCAGTGCGTTTTAGTGCATGCAATTTAGAATCATTATAATAAGCATAAGTGCTATGACCAGTGTAATTTGGGTTACGTGGCCTGGACGATGGATCAAGTGATTCTCTAAACTGCTTGATAGTACCTGTGAGCTCATTGTTAAAATCTTCAACTGATGAACGCTCAGATGAACTGTACCATTCTGACACATGAGCACAAAATTGTCTCGTTGATCGATGGGCACAGCCAGCCTCTTCCGCTTCAACACTCCGCCGGGGAGGATAGAGCTGCCAATGCTTACAGTGGCTAATATGGGCAGATGACCAGACGCCATATCTGGCACTATATTGACGAGGCACAGACGGTGTGGGAGACGTTGAAACTAGTTAGTTTAGTTCATTTATTATGCACCCATACCCATCCCGTGGGCGGTAGTGGAAAGGGTTACAGAGGCACATAATGGGCTCAGGGACTGAACCCCACAATTCATTTAGCTAAGCAAGTTACAATCTTGATGAACGAGACATAGATCAAGAATACCTCCGTAGATATGGGTCGGTTCAAGGTCACCCACAACCTATTACTTTTTTCAATTTTGCTACAAATTACCTACTTACATTCTTGCTAAAAATTTAATTACTTAAATAATTAGGTAAATAAAATAATAAAAAATAAATAAAAAATTGGAGCGCCAGGCTTTCAAAAGTAGCACAGTTCGCTACTTTTAGCGTAATATTGCGGGGTCGGGCTGTAGCTGCCCCTATCCCAACAACAACAACAAAGTCAACGACAGATCTTTCCTGGGCGCATCTGATCCCTGGATGGTCTTCGCCCCTCAGTCAACACCACCGGAAGGATCTCAGTTATTCCTGAGCAGCTGAGCTCTAGAATACTGTATTACAACCTAATATAACCTATAACTAGTTACAATGGAAAAGACACTAAACAGCGAAGCAGTATGTATTATTTTATTAGATTGTATTGGGTTTAGTTTATTATTTACCCGAGTGCCACTAACCCTAGTGGCCTCGACGAGGACAGGAAGCTTGTCGAAGACCCTCCCCCCATTTGCTTTGGTGATCTTTTCCATGTACAGTATATTTTAAAACTCAACGCAGTTTTGGCAGTTACAGCTTCGGTGGATAGCCAGTTCCATGGGTTAATAACCCTGTGGGTTAAAAAAGCATCTCCTGTTCTCTGTCCTACAGTGTGGCTTGTTGAGCTTGAAATCCTTGCTTCTTGTTCGTGTTATATCTAACCTTTTGGAGGAATTGTCCTGATCAACATCCTCTAATTTATACAGTATTTTAAGTTTCAATGAGATCTGCCCTGTCATGCCTGGTTTGCAGTGTTGTTAGCCCAGTGGCCTTCAACCGTTCCTGATACAGGAGGTGACTTAGCCTTGGAATGACTTATCTTGCCCAGTGTTGCACCTTCTCCAGATCAGCTATGTCCTTCTGAAGATGTGGTCTCCAGTCTTGGATACAGGAATCCAAATGGGGGTGCACCAGGGAATTATACAGTTGACCCATTACCTTCTTTTCCTTATAGTCAAAAGTATGCTTGATTATCCCAAGATTTGGTTAGCTTTTCTGAGTGCTGCACCCACCTGTTGTGCAACTTTTAATGAGTGGTGGATTTTGACTCCAAGGTTCTTAACTTCTTCAATCTGCTGTAATGTAATGCTATTAATTTGGTAGTCATTGCTTGGGTTGTTACGCACCACATGCATGGTCTCGTATGTGTCGATATTAAAAATCATTTGCCAGTCTTCTGACTATTTGTGGAGTTCAAGTTGATCTCTTTGTATAGCTTCAATATCATTATCATTTCCCACTTTATCATAAATCTGAGAAGTATAGACCACTGATCCTGAGGCCAGCTGAGTTGGTTAGCTAGAGCCTCAAATGAGGTAAAGAATGCATCTACCTCAGTCTCTACAAAAAGGTGGCATTAACTTAGTGACGTGAGAAACATTGAAACGTACCGGGAGTTTAGCTTCGGCTTCCTGGTGCCGAGTGACGTGGGCAGTTTCAAGGTCAAGCTCTTGACATCAGAGTTCTATAGCGACGGCAGCTTTATCTTGTTCCACTTGGAGAGTGATGGCAGCTTGTTGTTGGTCCCTCTCATGTTCACGTTCCAATGCAGCTCGTTGTTCAGCGACTTTGAGTTGAAGTTCAAGTTGTTCCTTCTGGAAGGCAGCTTGCTCCCTCTCATGTTGGAATTCAGCTTCCTGTTCTTTTACCTGAAGAGCATCCTTCTGAAGGGTAGCTTGTTCCTCAGACGTTCACGTTCTATGTTGGCTAGCTCGATCTTCAACTTCATGGCTGCCAGGGCGGTCTTGTCTGCAATTAGATGTTGTTCATATGCTGCCGATGTACAGTACAACCTCAATTCAACGCACTATATGGGACCAACCACAGTTTCTTGCAGGGGTTGGATTCGTTGCAAGAGGTGACCTTCAAGATGCGTTTGCGTCAGTGTCTTTTTTTTTTCTTGTAAACAGTAAGAATGTATTATCATATTATATACTGTACCTATATATTACTACTCTACTAAAAAATACTGTGTTACAGTTGTTATTGTTGGAGTTATATCCATCTTGAATTCTCATGGAGTTGTGAATGCTGTACAATAAATACGTACTGTACTGTATTATGCCGCTAGCACTGTACTGTATTGATAAGTAGTTCTCCTGTATGTTGAATACTACAATACAGTACAGTTTATGAAAAATATTTTTCACTAAAATTACTGTAATGCAACCTTAATTTTAACACTATGTACTTGAATTTAACACTTGTTCTAATTATACACTCCACACACGATGTTCTTAGATGTTTGCATCAGCTTTGCTGGTGCTCGCTGCTGCTGTGTTTGCTTCAGCTACTTCTGAGCTAGTGCTGGCTGCCATTGTACTGGCGCTGGGTACGGCTGTGCTCATGCTGGGTATGGCTGTGCTCGTGCTGGGTACGGCTGTGCTCGTGCTGGGTACAGCTGTGCTCGTGCTGGGTACGACTGTGCTGGTTGATTTTCTGTTACTAGTTCTTGCAAAATATTAGCAAGCCCCTGAGACATCTTGTATAACAATACAGCTGTAGTAAAAAAATGGTAAATTCCACGATTATTCTTCCACCAGTGGACAAACAAGTCACTCTCAGACAAAGCTAATGGCACTGGATGCCTACTGTATGAATGCAGACTAGGTCTATACACCCTACAGTAGGCTGGTGTTTAAGCCAGATCCAGTAACATAAATTTCTTTCAAATACAGTATTGGATTTACATCAAATTATATATTTTTGGGTTATATATTTAGTTTAGTAACGTTATTACGATAATAAGAACTATAAAAAATACTTATTTTAGAACTGATTTATTAATTTTATTATTTCGAAGCTGTAGGTCACTGAACTGTGGCGACAAAATCGAATGAAACACACATGGTGTTGTGTGCACATGGATTAGACCTGTCCACTTGCACTGGAGTGCTTGTGCCAATAACATAATTTCTCAAATAGCAGATGTCTATCATATTACAGTATATTTTTGGTTTTATTTAGTTTACTTTAATTAGGATAATAAAGAGCTATTAAAACACTGGTTTTAGAAATTATTTATTAATCTGAAACTCAAAGTCATGGGTCGCTGAACTATGATGACACAGATGAAAATGAGTGAAACCTCACTGTAAGGTGGAGTTTACAGTATAGTATTCCCTTATCTGTCCACCCTCACTCATCTTTTTTCATCACAGAAAATGTATATAAGATTTCAACACATTAGCTAGCTATTCACGCTTCAGCCTTTAAATTAATCTGCAAAGATACATGTGCCACAAGTCAGTGAATGAAAATTATTTTAACACAGTCTTTCTATGCCCAACCACTTGGGCTGGATGATAGAGCGACGGTCTCGCTTCATGCAAATCAGCATTCAATTCCTGACCGTCCAAGTGGTTGGGCATCATTCCTTCCCCCCAGTCCCATCCCAAATCCTTATCCTGATCCCTTCCAAGTACTATATAGTCATAATGGCTTGGTGCTTTCTCCGGATAATTCTCTCCCTCCCTCACTTGTGTGGACCACTCTGGCTGGTGTTTGGTTAATATGGTTCACTTGTTGTGTTGACCATTCTGGCTGGTGTTTGGTTCATATGGTTCACTTGTTGTGTGGTCCACTTGTGTGATCCAACTTGTCGTATGAAGGAATTATTAATGGTAACCTGTAATAGAATGGGAAAGTTTTCCACCAGCCTCTGAACTCTGTCCCAACATCATAAGCTTGTGGGCCACTTGTTGACCACTTGTGTGATCCGCTTGTCCACTTGTGTGGTCCACTTGTCTGTGATCCATCTTGTCATATGAAGGCATTATTAATTGGTAACGTGTGATAGAATGGGAAAGTTTTCCACCAGTCTGTGAACTCTGTCCCAACATCGTATTCAAATCTGCACATCCCCCGCTTCGTCGAAACAGGCGAGTAAATCCGGCCTGAAAAGTGTGTGACCTAGCCAGAGATTCGTTGAATCGGGGTACGTTGAATCAAGGTTGTACTGTAATTCGATCATAATCTACTAAAAAATCCAATATCCAATAAAAAAAATCCAATATTAAGTAGATCAGTTTTAGTGGCTCCATGAGGAGTAATATAACTCGGCAACTACCATGCCTTGATAGCATGAACAAATGTGCCAACTTCATCCTCTGGATTATGGCAGAATTCAGCAAGCCTAAACTGGTGAATGAATTAGAAACAAGTAATATGCAGAGAATAACCTTCTATAAGTGAACCAATATATGAGTTGTTAGATTGACAAGATGACTGGCAACTTTAAACTATCCTGTGTGGAAATATAATTATTATAAAGTAAGGTTTCAAGATTTAATTTGAGTAATTATATCATGAATAGTGAAACAAAATGTTTTGAGGTAGTACAAAGGAATGTAGGGATTTCTATACCCAGTACTCTATAAATGACGAGGATAAGGGCAAGAGGTGTCCTACTAAGACTACATAATACTTAGAGTTATCTCTGGAAAAGTTGCAGTTTCTCAGTTTCTCAGTGTTGCAGTTTCTACAGTTGCTCTAGAAAAGAATGGTAAACTCCCTATCTGGGTAAGTATTATTATCTCTGACCGAAGCGTAGTGGTGCGGAGAGTGTCGATACTGACGAGAACTGCTGTATGGGTCCCAAACATACAGCAAAGTCCTAGATGCGAAAGGAACTAAAGTCCAATACGTCCTCCTACGTTCAGAATGCAAATATTAGGCATAATAGCCCAGAGGCAGCCCAAAGTATCAGAGTACCCAACGGGGTGATCTGCCTGAGTGAGAAACTCTTCTGTCGGGACGAGAATAAGGTGGAAAACACAGGATATAGCAAAGATTATTAGATCACTAACCATTACGAGTATGAATTTGCGCATAAAAACACCTACGTATTCTAGAGTCAATTTACAGTCATAAATTGCTACACCTGGAATGTATAAAGTATTAGGCACCAAAAAACACTCAAAAAGTAGTTCTGAAAAAACAAACATGTGTTAAAGCCAAGTACAACTAACACAACTTTTAAGTATAGGATCTAGGAGCATTACTGAGCAAGACTCCTAGAACAGGCCCTCATGTTAATGTGACAAGAATCTAATAGAGCAGTGGCTATTCTGGCTGGTGTTGTGCCAATTGCACATAATAAAAAAAAAAAAGAGAAAACAAATTAAAATATAACTGCTTGATACCTCTATGGTGTGAGAGCTGTGGGTAAAAACCAAAGAATAAAAAACTTCAAACATTTACATAAGAACATAAGAACAAAGGCAACTGCAGAAGGCCTATGGCCCATACGAGGCAGCTCCTATTTATAACCACCCAATCCCACTCATATACATGTCCAACCCATGCTTGAAACAATCGAGGGACCCCACCTCCACAATGTTACGCGGCAATTGGTTCCACAAATCAACAATCCTGTACTGAACCAGTATTTACCCAAGTCTTTCCTAAATCTAAACTTATCCAATTTATACCCATTGTTTCGCGTTCTGTCCTGTGTTGATACTTTTAATACCTATTAATATCCCCTTTGTTAGGTCCATTCATCCACTTGTAAACCTCTATCATGTCACCCCAATAAACTGTCCAATAATGCACTCATTTTTCTTTATAGTTACACAGAAACTTAGCTAAGATTTTTCAATCCTCTCCATACCAGAAAGGCTTCTTATTTTTTAATAAACTTTTCCACAAATCCCTATAGGCATTCTTTAAATTTATCTCCTTTCTGTAATAGGAAGACAGAATAGGACACTGGGATTTATCTCTCGAAGAACAAGTAACAAAACACCTGGTGTTAGTCTTCAGATTGTTTGTTTTGTTATTTTAGATTCAGCAATTCGGAAATAAAATCTCCAAGTAACACGGGCTATGGTAAACCCCTATTCTTTTCTCTTCAGCTATATCCCTCTATGTTAAGTCCTTATAACATAAGAACAAAAGAACATAAAAATAAAGGTAAGCAGAAGACCTATTGGCCCCTACGAGGCAGCTTGTATTAAAAACCACCCATTCCCTAATATACGTGGCCATACCCACGCTTGAAACAATCAAGGGACCCCAATTCCACCACGCAACGTGGCAACTGGTTCCACAAATCAACAACCCTGTTACTGAACCAATATTTACCCTTTCCTAAATCTAAAACTTATCCAATTTACCCATTGTTTCGTGTTCTGTCTTGTTGATATTTTTAATATCCCCTTTGTTATGTCCATTCATCCACTTGTAAACTTCTATCATGTAACCCTAAACTCTTCGCCTTTCCCAGTGAATGCAATTTAAGCTTTATTAATCTTTCTTCATATGAAAGATTTCTAATTTGGGGAATTAACTTTGTCATCCTACGCTGGACACGTTCAAGTGAATTATATCCTTTCTATATACGGCGACCAAAACTGAACTCCATAATCTAATGGGGCCTAACCAGAGCAAGATATAGCTGAAGAACCACACCAGGTGTCTTGTTACTAACGCTTCGATTAATAAATCCCAGTGTCCTATTTGCCTTATTATAAATCCCAGTGTCCTATTATGTCTTGTTCAAGCAAGACTTGAACATAAGAACATAAGAACAAAGGTAACTGCAGAAGGCCTATTGTCCCATACGAGGCAGCTCCTATCTATACCACCCAATTCCCAATAAGGGGCGAAGAGAGAGACGGCCTATTGACATAGCTCGAGTGCAAGGGGGAATATATTTAATATAACAAAAATGACTTTATTAACACAAATAATAGTGATACTAATAAAAAACAAAAACCCTTATTTCCTTGACTTTACACAAAAATGAAAAGAAATATAAATACTGTACAGGTGAGATTTTTACGTTAATCAAAAAGGGGTTGTAATTAACTATACAAAGTAGTACGCACCTACTGTCTCCTGGGAAGGTGAGAGCAGAGTTTAGCTGAGAGCACGAAGTGTTATCTGAAGACTGGACGCCGGTGAGCCCCTATGTATATGGACCAGGCTGTTATAGATGGTGCGAACCATGGAGAAGCTGGCAATTAAACAGCAGTTAGTGTCTGGTGAGACAGCAGGTGTCCAGGGTCTCGGTACTATAAGGTGGAAAAGGAGGGGGGTCTGTCTAGACACCCAATACGTTTTGAGCACGCAT
>WNGS01007182.1:3138703-3159235 GCA_020271785.1 Procambarus virginalis
GCTCGGTGGGTTGCAGCCTCGGATGCCCCAAAATTACCGCGTTTTGGTTATAGAGGTCCGGACTTTGGGGATGGAGTCGCTTCGGCTCTAGTTCCATCCGCTCCTCCTAGTCCTTTCCCTTCTGTTGTGCATATGTTCCTCCCCTTGCTTCCGGCTCCGAAACGTCTGCGGGTTTCGGAGTTGGGGCTGGGTCTAGTATGGTTGAGACTTGAGCAGTCTTGGAGGTTTCCTCTTCTGGGGTGGCAGCGGAGACATTTGAGCCTTTTCCTCCAGCTGTAGCATATGGGTCTGATCAGTGGGCTCCTTTCCTTAGTGTTTTTATGGCTGCCATAAAAACTGCCATTTTCTTGTGGGGCTGGGGCTTTGGGGGGATGGCTTGGCCCCGGGTCCTGCCGTGGGTTCCCGAGGTTGGGGAGGGGTTGACTGGGGGGGGCACTTGGCCCCGTTTGTCTCGCTTGGGTTTTGTGCTCTCATAGCGGGACTTGCAATTTCTTGGTGTGGGGTTTTCCTTCCCCCTCTGCTTCAGAGTTGGTTCGTGTCTGCCCCTCCCCAGTTCGGTTCTATGTCCCTTTGGGTCCGTCGGTTTCATCCTTCCAATGGGTGCTTTTCACTGCTTCCTGTTTCCTAGTATCGGGTTCCCCTGCTTGGCTCTTGGTCTAGGGTGCCATTGGGCCCATATGTGCCTCCGTGCTTACTTCTCACGATTCTCGAGGGTTAGCGAAACTCTTCAATGCTTAAAATATTATTGGAACGTCTGCTGACTTCCGGTGAGGCTTCCCTCCAGTCCTTTCTTGGACTCGTTGGTCCTCTTCCGTACTACTTGTCTTCTTTCGATTCTGTTTCACATACTTTTGTATTCACATCTCCTCACCGTCCTGTCTCGACAGTCCTGATATTCGTTCCTTTCATCTTGCTGGCGCCCTCCCTGGAAGACGTGTGGAGCAGTTTGGGCCTCAGGCGCAGGGGCCGGGGTGACCATTTTGTTTCCTGGTGGTATACACGTGTTGGTGTTCTGCGTCCTTTTTTCGCGGATTATACGCTGTTCTCGCTCATCTTCTCTTCAGTCATAGTTCCCTAGATACTAGGGGTGTTCTGGATTTTTATTGAAATTTGCCCAGTTATTTTCTCTGCTTACGGGTGTGGCGGTGGCCTGGTATATTGCACGGCTCAGCTGTGTTGTTGTGACACAGTCGTGTCTCCGCTCTTCAGGTGAGATTGTACATTCTGGTGACTCTGTCGGTCCGGCGCTGGTTCTCGATTTTTGGTGGGGTGTTATGTGTTGTGTGTTTTGCTTGGCTACTTTGCATGCATCTTTTCGTGGCCTTACTCTGTCAGTATGTCTTGTTCTTCGTTACAATGTGGGGCGCAGCCCCAATTTTTGGTGCCTTTTGCTTAGTCTTTTGGCACTTGGATCTTTTCTCGATATCTGAACTCTCCCTCGTTTCCTCCATCCCTGCTGTCTGTACACTCATTCATTGACTTAGGCTCTGCTCTACGGACTCTCCTTCCTTGCCTGTCGTCAGTGCCTGGCTGCACCCTTATATACATTGGGGTCTCTTTGTATATGTGGTTGGTTTAGTACATTACATTACTGGCTGTTACTTGGATCCTCTTTGTTCGTCCTATTCATTGTACTCTCTTGTCCCTAGCTACTGGTGCTTGGACCATATTTAGGGTGTTTTCATTGCCTAATTCCATATTTCTGCCTCTATACTACACATTGTTGTGTATTTTGGTAGGTGCTTATTGGCTATACTGATGTTGGTGCTCGGTTGGCCTCTGTACATGTTCAGTTTCCTGATTCGGGACTGCCCCAGTGTTCAGTTTTGGACTTGTGTTTTTCACAAGTTGTTTTGGACAGTGAGATCTGGATTCCAGGATATAACCTATACAGGTGTGATAGGAAAATTAGGACACATGGAGGAGTGGGTCTGTATATTAGGGAAGACCTTGTGTGCTCGGAGCTCCTAAACGTTACAAATGAGGTGATAGAGGTACTGGGATTAAAAATAGAGAAAATAAATTTAGTGATTATTCTAATATACAAACCGCCAGATGCAACGGCTGAGGAATTCACAGAACAGATAAACAAAATAGAGAATAGCCTTGATAATTTGGAGAACCCAATACCTGATATTATCTTCTTAGGTGACTTCAACTTGCCTAGTCTCAGGTGGAGAATAGCAAACAATAATATTATACCAGGGAATCTATCAGGACCTAACCAACCACAGATTAGAGAACTACTTAGATTCTGTGACAAATTTTCACTCAGCAGATATCGGAGCCAACGAGAAATGAAAATATTCTAGATCTGGTCTTTACGAACAATGAAGACATTATCAGAGACATTACGATATCAGATACCACATATTCAGATCACAAGCTCATTGAAGTGCAAACTACCATCAATACCCAGAATAGACCTAAAACGTTGATAAAGCGAGAGGGGCTATTCAGTAAATTCAATTTTAATAATAAAAGGATAGACTGGGAGATAATAAACAGGGAACTTAAAAACATTCCATGGGAAACTGTTTTAAGTAATAAAAGTCCTACAGAAGGAATAGAAAAACTGACTTCGGAAGCGTATCAAGTCTGTCTGAAACATGTTCCTTTGAGGAAAGCCAGAAAGAGATCCAACGTAGAAAGAGAACGCAGAAGACACTATAAACGCAGGAAAAGAATAACGGAACTGCTTATGCAGACACGAATTTCCCGTCAAAGAAGGAATAATTTAAATAGGGAGATTGAAGAAATCGAGCGGAAATTGAAACACTCATATGAAACTGAAGAAAGGCAGTTAGAACAGAAAGCAATTCAGGAAATAAAGAAAAATCCAAAATACTTCTTCACATATGCGAAATCAAAAGCAAAAACTACTGCCAGTATTGGACCTATTCGTACAAGTGAAGGTTCATACACGGAGGATGACAAAGAAATTAGTGAAATCCTAAAAAAGCAGTATGAGGACATGTTTAGCACTCCAATAAACAACATGAAAGTAGAAGATCCAGACAATTTCTTTATGCGGGATATCCAAACCCTGTAAATATAACTGATATCAACACGAGCGCACTAAATTTTGAAAGAGAAATTGAAAACATGCCCATGCACTCGGCCCCAGGTCCAGACTCATGGAATTCAATATTTATAAAGAAATGCAAAGTGCCGGTAGCACAGGCACTCAGTATAGTGTGGAGGAAGAGCTTGGACACGGGGGAGATACCAGATGCACTTAAAGTAGCAGACATAGCCCCTCTACACAAGGGAGGGAGCAAAGCATTGGCAAAGAATTATAGACCAGTTGCACTAACATCGCACATAATAAAAGTATTTGAGAGAGTGATTAGGAGTCAGGTCACCAATTTCATGGAGACCAATGACCTTCACAACCCAGGCCAACATGGATTTCGAGCGGGAAGATCGTGCCTCTCACAGCTACTTGAGCACTACGATAAAGTCACTGAGGCATTAGAAGAAAAACAGAATGCTGATGTGATATACACGGACTTCGCAAAGGCTTTCGATAAATGTGACCATGGCGTGATAGCACACAAAATGAAGTCAATGGGAATAACCGGTAAAGTAGGACGCTGGATACTCAGTTTTCTGTCAAACAGGACTCAGCGAGTAACGGTCAACCATATAAAATCTAGTCCAAGTGCAGTTAAAAGCTCTGTACCTCAGGGTACAGTCCTTGCACCGCTGCTTTTCCTTATTCTCATATCAGATATAGACAAAAATACAAGTCACAGCTTCGTATCATCCTTTGCAGACGACACAAAAATCAGTATGAAAATTACCTCGGCTGAAGACATTGAAAAACTTCAAGCTGATATTAATAAAGTTTTCGACTGGGCATCAGAAAATAATATGATGTTTAACAGTGACAAATTCCAGGTACTCAGGTACGGTAAAAATGAGGACCTTAAACATAATACAGGGTACAAAACACAATCAAATGTGCCCATAGTAGGAAAACAACATGTAAAGGATTTGGGAATAATGATGTCTGACGACCTAACGTTTAGGGAGCATAACCAAGCAAATATTGCGACAGCCAGAAAAATGATAGGATGGATTACGAGAACTTTCAAATCCAGGGATCCCATCACAATGCTTGTACTCTTCAAGTCACTTGTGCTGTCCCGTCTTGAGTACTGTTCAGTACTCACTTCCCCCTTCAGAGCAGGAGAGATTGCTGAAATAGAGGGAATACAGAGAACATATACGGCACGCATAGACGCGATAAAGCACCTAAATTATTGGGATCGTCTCAAAGCTCTCCAAATGTACTCACTAGAAAGAAGACGAGAGAGATATCAAATAATATACACCTGGAAGATACTGGAGGGCCAGGTCCCAAATCTACACAGTAAAATAACAACGTACTGGAGTGAACGATATGGAAGAAAATGCAGAATAGAACCAGTGAAGAGCAGGGGTGCCATAGGCACAATCAGAGAACACTGTATAAACATCAGAGGTCCGCGGTTGTTCAACGTCCTCCCAGCAAGCATAAGAAATATTGCCGGAACAACCGTGGACATCTTCAAGAGGAAACTAGATTTATTCCTCCAAGGAGTTCCGGACCAGCCGGGCTGTGGTGGGTATGTGGGCCTGCGGGCCGCTCCAAGCAACAGCCTAGTGGACCAAACTCTCACAAGTCAAGCCTGGCCTCGGGCCGGGCTTGGGGAGTAGAAGAACTCCCAGAACCCCATCAACCAGGTATCAACCAGGTNCCTGACTCACTTGGAGACTTACCAGGAAGAGTAGTCCTCTTGGCCCCCTTGGTGGCCGGCCCAACCGTGGTTTCAGGCGTTGCTTGCATGGTGTCCGAACCTGGAGATTTTCCTGCAGCTCCACCTCTTCCAACAGATCAGCCCAGAGCATCACGTGGCTGGTTCCGTCTTCTCCTCGAGTCTTCGCGTTTGGTCTTTTTGTCTCGAGTTTATCATCATCTCTATAGTGATCAGGTGGCTTCGTTGTTAGTGCCCCACCTGCAGGCTTCGTCTCGGTGGCAGTATGAAGTCTCCTGACGGTACCTCTGGATCTTTTTTGCATCTTCGTCTTTGTGCTTTACTTTCTGTTCGGGTGGTGGTGACCTTTCTCTCTTGGTTGTTCAGGACCGTCACCTTATGCCTAACACTATCGCCTCGTATCGTGTGGTGCTGGCGGAGCCGCTTCAGCTTGCTTTCGGTATTGATGTTACTTCTACGCCGTTTCACAAGCTGTCTCGTGCATTGTTTCACCTCCAGCCTGCTCATGCGCCGACTGAGCTGTCCTGGTCTTTGGACAGAGTGCTCTCTCATCTTTCTTCTCGGTTTGTTGTGGCCCCTTCGGTTCAGGATTGTTTCTCCAAGTCTCTTTTTCTGTTGGCATTGACCTCTTGGGGTCGAGTTGGGAAGCTTCATGCTTTCCTCCGGCACAGGATTTTCTGTTCTTTCTGTCTTCGTGATGGTTTTGTTCGTCTGCAGCCGTCTCCTTCTTTTCTGGCAAAGAATGAGACTGCTGCTTTCTGGAGGGGACCCTGGGTTGTTGATGCTTGGTTGGTTAGGCCGGGGGTGCATCATGTTTTGTGTCCTGTTGCGACTTCGCCATTATTTGCGTGCCACGGCTTATGTGTCTGGGGACGCACTTTGGGTTGATCCGGTTTCCCTTGTTCCCTGTTCGCAGTTGCGGGTCTCCCAGGTCGTCCGCAGAGTTATTAATGAACACTTTCACCCACGGATGGCGAAGTATGGAGTCAAAATTTTATTTTTAATACCCACAGATGACAAAGTATGGCGTCAAAAATTACACAAAAAATTGGTTGGCCTGCTTTTGATATGGTTTTAGACATTATATGCATATACCCCTTGAAGGGAATTTCATTGCAAATCCATTGATGCCAAAATGAAAAATCTAGGACCAGAATTGAGGTAACAAAGTTGAAAAGATCAAACCCATTTTATTGCTCTTTATTAGCGCTCACTGGGGTAACGCTCTGTCACTTTTTCTGTTTGCTGCGGGTGGTACGCCGGGCTTTCGGACTTCATATGCATTTAATCGTGTGGAGAATTCTATTGCGAACACATTGATATCAAATTGGAAAACCTACGATGAGAATTGAGATGATAAAGTTGAAAAGAGTATATACTTTTCAGTATTACCGCGCGCTCTAATGGACGACTCGGCGCTCCATCCTGCTCTTATCCCCTGCTTTCATCACGTCGGCGGGTGGAGCACGCCACGGTTTTTTTTTACATCAGTATCCACTCAATTTAACAGCCTATATGGGGCTGTACCCTAGTCGTTATTTCCGGAGCTCCGTTATTTCCGAAGTTAGGTCGGGTCGGGTAATTTTTCAAGTAACATTCAGGTAAGATATATTTTATACTGTATAACTAAAATTAAATAAAGTTCATTGTGTAATTGCATTCCAGTTTAGTGCCACGCCGACGATTAAACCAGCTGTTGGCTGCTGCATGGATGATATGTGAACACGGTCTGATCAAGTCCAGATGGGTGGAAAAAAATTGATTCATTCCTTTGTATTGCAAAATATTTCATGTATCAATCAGTGATTGTTAATATTTTCTCAATAAAATTTTAGAGATGTGTTTTGATTTACCCTGAACAGTGCAGGTAATGTATTTTTAATGTTATGACACAGGGCGTGGCGGCCAGGCCATAACAATGGCGATCGAGACTTGTCACTGAGAGCTAGCCAAGACGAAATATTTTGAGCTCACCTTTTCTCTGCTAATGATAGAATATACATTTGCAGAGACTAATATGTAGCTTTTGTTGAAAAAAAAATAATATCTTGTAATACTATAATAAAATTGGTAAATTGACTTACTTTTATTGAAGCTGAAGATTACGAAGCTTTGAAGATTACGTCATCCTCTGCAGCGCTTGTTTTATATTGTTTATATTGCATACAGGGTACATACAGTATGCACACTTATTTTCAGGCATTCACTTCACACAACAGCTAGCCTTACTACTAATTCACACGAGTTCTAATTCTAATTCACAATTGAAAATTATTTCTACTGTATATTTACACTGTACAGTATCTTTTTGTCAAGGCTTAAATAATCATTAACACTTACAATAATGTACTCTATCAACACTTTTTACACTAATTTATATGTCTTTCAATCATATTTTATATAGTTAGTGGAGGCTACACGACTTTTGATGGGAATTCAGCATCAGCGGGTGCAACATGGCTTGCAGAGCATTCGTTGCTGGCGGATGCTCTATGACTTGTCGATGGGAATTCAGCATCGGCGGGTGCAGCATATCTTGCAGAGCATTCGTTGCCGGCGGAGGCTGCACGACATGTTGATGGGAATTCAGCATCGGCGGGTGCAGCATATCTTGCAGAGCATTCGTTGCCGGTGGAGGCTGCACGACTTGTTGATGGGAATTCAGCATCGGCGGGTGCAGCATAGCTTGCAGAGCATTCATTGCCGTGGAGGCTGCACGTCATGTTGATGGGAATTCAGCATCGGTGGGTGCAGCATAGCTTGCAGAGCATTCGTTGCTGGTGGAGGCTGCACGTCATGTTGATGGGAATTCAGCATAGCTTGCAGAGCATTCGTTGCCGGCGGAGGCTGCACAACTTGTTGATGGGAATTCAGCATCGGCGGGTGCAGCATGGCTTGTAGGGTACTCGTTGCCAGCGGATGCTGCATGACTTGTTGAATTCCCAGTGGGTACTTTCACGAACTGTTGAAATCATGAATTTATCTATTTTTGTCTGAATCTGATTTTCTCTGGCTAATATTCTGAGACACTGCTCTCAGCCGCGTGAGTTAACAGTAAACAAAGCGGTCACATGGCCAGGCGCAGTACGTTCTAGGTCCGTGGGAAAAAAATACCTATTGCGTATACTATAAAAGGTATTTAATAAGAAAACAAAGAATTTTGTTTAATAACAATTGTTTTAAAATATTTTATTAATAATAATTTAGAATTTTCTTCATGAAACTGAATCATTTTGAAAGAAAGTTAAGATTTAATATACCACTCTGGATGATCGCCTGGTCGCCATGTGAGGGGCTGCCGATGCCAAAACAAACCCAGTACCGACCGTCGGTAATATCGACCACCAGACTGGTATACAAGGCTCCAGATACCGATCCCTCAAACCGGTCGTTAATACCGGCAGATCGGTATAAAAGAGGCCGTTAAATTGAGTGGATACTGTATATGCATATTCTCCTGTTGGGAATTTTATTGTGAAAACATTGATACCAAAATGAAAGACCTAGGACGAAAATTGAGGTGACCAAAGTGAAAAAGAGTGTACACCTTTTATTGCTCTTGCGCGCTCCCTGGTAACTTTCTCTCACTTTCTCTGTTTGCTGCAGGGGTAAGCCGAGCTTTCGGACTTTATATGCATTTAATTGTGTAGAGAATTCTATTGCTAACACATTGATATCAAATTGGAAAACCTAGGATGAGAATTAAGGTGACAGAGCTGAAAAGAGTATACACTTTTCAGTATTACCGCGCGCTCCCGCGAGCTCCCGTGGAACGTCCAAAACCACTAGAGTAGGAGAAATGCTCGCTCGCCCAAAGCGCGAAAGAGTTAAGGCTAGCCAGCCTGCGGTCTATCCCCGTGCCCATGACGTTCGTAAGTTCACTGCTCTTGCTGCCGTCTTTGGCAACATGTCCTGGGCTGACATTCGGGCACGGGGCTTTTGGCGGTCGAACAGGGTCCTGGCTGCTCGTTACCTTGTGAAAGTCCCTGGGCCTAGTCGGGCCTGTGTCGCTTTGGGTCGGCAGTTGCAGCCAGTTGTCTCGACTTCGAGTTGAGGAGTGAGCAGCGACCGCCTCCCACGTAAGTCCTTAAGTTTTTCCTCTGTGGGTAGTTAGCTCCGGAGAGCCGAAGGGACTCCCCCAGAAATCCAGCGTTGAATGTAATGAAATGCCATTTTCTGGGTCAGACCCAGAGGCTCTCCGGCATCCTTCTCTCCCTCTGGTCGGCGGTTTTTCGCTTGTTTCGACACCCAGCCTAAGAACTGAAGGGTGGATAGCCGGCGTGAGGGGTCTGGGGCTCCCCCTTCCCCTTCTGGCGGAGGATGTGCTGCACAGACAGTGGCGCAGCGACGCATGACGTCATGATTGTTTGCTCGTTTCTTTTAGGGGAGTTTTATCCACTTGTTTGGCTTGTGGTAGCAATAATTACCCCAGAATAGGGGTTTGTTTAGGGATGCTTACCTTTCTGGGTGCCTGACCCGGTCGATGGCAGACATAGAATGCTTCCAACCACACGGGGGTTTCTATAGGCCATTGCTCCCCCATGCCTCTCTGAGGGGGCCAGGTTCTGGCTCGTGGTACCCGGTAGGCCCACAGAACTCCATACACATGACTGATGCCAAAGTCTGACATTAGCATATCAGCCTAGTAAGCTCCGGGGAGCCTCCGGATCTCACCCAGAAAATGGAGTTTCATTACATTCAATGCTGGTTTTTTGTTCAGTTCTGCACTGATCTCTATCTCCAAGCATTTCTTTATCTCCTTGAGTGGGTCTCATTCTGCTCCCTGGTAGATTCTCGTGGGTCTTCATAGGCCTGGTGTGTGTCCCAAAGTTTGGTCATTGCCAAAATGTGGGATTGGGAAGCTACTTAGTAGCCAAACAATAAGTAGTGTTCAATTCAGCAATAAGTAAATGCATGTATTCTTAATATTTCTATATTTTATCATGTGTTTCAGAATTGTCCCTTGCCTGATGAAAGAGTGTATCAATGTGACTATGGTACCTTTTGTTCTTCCTGTCATCTTGTTAGTAGCCGAAAATGCAAGTAAAGAAGAATTTGTGGAACACATCCTCCCTCACCTGAAACCAATCATGAAGCTCTCGGAACCAGTACAGGTATTATCAGTTTAAATTTCATATTTCTGCCAGATTTGTGCATGATTTTTGCATTTTTTTATTTCCAGCATAGTTTCTGGGGCATATCTTGAGAATACTTCTTGGCTCAACATCATACTTGAAACACTTTTTCAGTCAACTACTGGACATTGTATCTGGACTCTGGACTGAGAGGACCTTAACCCCAATCCTGTACTGCTTATATTTGTGACAAATTGGTGGTGTGGCAAAAATGAAGTGTTCCTTCCCCCAAAAAATTTGTAAAAAAAAAAAAAGTAATATGAAAACCACTTTGGCTGTAGCGACGTAGAGAAAATGGGCCTTGATGTCATGGCAACATGTTCGCCGTACAGGAGGCTCCCGGAGGTGGTCATGCAGGCGATTCAAGACTCGAGTTGTCACAAATATATTTTCATCCATTTTTCAATGCATTTTCATTGCTTTCTTATTACTTTTTTATCGTATCTGTTGCACTTGAGTGTCCTTTACAGTATGTACACAGTAGATCTTTCATAATGTGCCAAGGAACTGATATACTTGTCAATAAAGTGTCCACTTTTTCAGAGTTTAGCCTATATTCTCCTATTCCCGCCTATAAGAGTCATACTTCCCACTCTGTAAATAACCAGGAGAAGTTTTATTTGATTTTATAACTCAGTGGACAGCGCTTCGGTTTCATAGGCC
This sequence comes from Procambarus virginalis, assembly GCA_020271785.1. NCBI lineage: Eukaryota > Metazoa > Arthropoda > Malacostraca > Decapoda > Cambaridae > Procambarus > Procambarus virginalis. The sequence continues at coordinate 3,149,265 of WNGS01007182.1, forward strand.
TAAGGTTCCGGGTTCAATTCCCGATGGAGGCGGAAACAATTGGGCAGAGTTTCTTTCACCCTGATGCACCTGTTACTTAGCATTAAATAAGTACCTGGGAGTTAGACAACTGCTACCGGCTGCTTCCTGGGGGTGTGTAACAAAAAGGAGGCCTGGTCGAGGACCGGACAGCTGGGACGCTAAGCCCCAAAATCATCTCAAGGTAACCTCAAGACATCACACTTTAGAGGGAGCAAGATACTGCCATTAGAAGAAATTTTTATTTAAGTTTATTTGGGATGAGGATAGAAGCGACTCCATCATCAAAATGGCGGTGCATCTCGAGAGAGAAGAGAGTTTCCTGCTCAAGGAGAACCCCAGTGCATGCTGGGTACATCATCAGGTGAGGCGTGTTTTGTTGGTGGTGGGGGCTTGGCCAGGTTGACCAGTGGTGTAGCGCCCCAGGCATGATGTAGCATGACGTCGGGCGCCCTGCAAGGAGGGCGGGAGATCTGATTCATTCGCTACCAGTGGTCAGGCTGAGTGGAGGTGCACTCAGGTGTTTCCCTGTTCTGGAGAGGTATGGGCCTCCAAACAGTATAAACTCCATTTTTGCAAACATTCAAGGTCTAAAGCCAAAGTCAAGAAATAAAGTCAAGTTCATAAATGGTCTCCTATTAGAGTCAAACTCCATATTTGGGGCATTCACGGAAACTCATACAAAAGATTCCATGGATGGTGAAATCTGGATTCCAAATTATAATTTATACAGATGTGATAGAAAAACTAGGTCAAATGGGGGAGTAGGTCTGTATATTAAAGAGGACCTGGTATGCACAGAACTACTAAACTCAACTAATGAGGTGGTAGAGGTACTTGGAATTAAGGTAGAGAAACTAAACCTAATTATTATTTTAATATATAAACCGCCAGATACAACGGTTGAGGAATTCACAGAGCAGATGCACAAAATAGAGAACATACTTGATGACCTAGCAAACCCAGCTCCAGATATTATCTTCCTTGGAGATTTCAATTTACCGAGTCTAAGATGGAGAATGGCAAACACAAATATCATAGCAGGGAATGACCCGGGAAATAACCAGCCACAGGTCAGAGAACTTTTGAGATTCTGTGACAAATTCTCGCTCAATCAACAGATTACAGAACCAACTAGGAACGAAAACACACTAGACTTGTTATTCACAAACAATGATGAACTAATCAGAGACATAACAATCTCAGATACTTCATACTCAGACCATAAGCTCATTGAAGTGCGAACTAGCATAAATAACGGTAGTAGATCTAAGAGACCCAACAAGCGAGAAGGAATATTCAATCAATTCAATTTCAACAATAAGAGGATTGACTGGGAAAAATAAATGTAGACCTTTCAACCATTCAATGGGAGACGGTCTTAAGCGACAAAACTCCCACACAGGGAATAGCTCAACTGACAGCTGAAGCTTACAAGGTCTGCTTGAAGCACGTGCCGGTGAGGAGGGGCAGAAAGAGGAACACTCTAGAAAGAGAACGCAGACGACTGTACAGGAGAAGGAAAAAATTACGGAAATGCTTCGGCAGACACAACTATCACAAGCAAGGAAAATAAGCCTAAGCAGGGAGATCGAAGAAATCGAACAAACGTTGAAGCGATCATATGAGTCTGAGGAAATGGAATTGGAACAGAGAGCTATACAAGAGATAAGGAAAAATCCGAAATATTTTTTCACATACGCTAAATCAAAATCCAAAACCTCGACCAGTATTGGACCGTTAATTACAAATGAAGGTACGTACACAGAGGACAACAAGAGATTAGTGAAATTCTAAGAAGCCAGTATGAGGCTATGTTTAGCACACCAATTAACAACATGAAAGTTGATGACCCAGACAGCTTCTTTATGAATGACATTCAAGCTGCAGATAATATAACGGATATTACCACAAACTCGGAAGACTTTGAAAGAGAAATTGACAATATGCCCATGCACTCAGCCCCTGGGCCTGACTCATGGAATTCAATATTCATAAAGAAATGTAAAGTACCAGTAGCGAGAGCACTCAGCGTAATATGGAGAAAGAGCCTGGATACAGGGGAGATACCAGCAGCACTTAAATCTGCAGATATAGCTCCGTTGCACAAGGGGGGGAGTAAAGCCTTGGCAAAAAATTATAGGCCAGTTGCACTAACATCACACATAATAAAAGTGTTTGAAAGAGTGATTAGGAATCAAATTTCTAGTTTTATGGAAAACAATGAATTGCACAATCCAGGACAACATGGATTTAGAGCGGGAAGATCCTGTCTGTCACAGTTACTCAACCACTATGACAAAATCACAGAAGCCCTAGAAGAAAAGCAAAATGCAGATGTTGTATACACAGACTTTGCAAAGGCTTTCGACAAATGTGACCATGGGGTGATAGCTCACAAAATGAGGTCAATGGGAATAACTGGAAAAGTAGGACGCTGGATACTCAATTTCCTGTCGAACAGAACACAAAGAGTAACAGTCAATCAGATAAAATCGAGTCCAAGCGATGTTAAAAGCTCTGTACCTCAAGGTACAGTCCTTGCACCGCTACTGTTCCTTATTCTCATATCTGATATAGACAAAAATACACGTCACAGCTTCGTGTCATCCTTCGCAGATGACACAAAAATCAGCATGAAAATTACCTCTGCTGAAGACATTGAAAAACTACAAACAGATGTCAACAAAGTTTTCGATTGGGCAGCAGAAAATAATATGATGTTTAACAGTGATAAATTTCAGGTACTCAGGTACGGCAAAAATGAGGATCTGAAACATAATACAGGGTACAAAACACAATCAAATCTTCCCATAGTAGAAAAACAGCATGTCAAGGATTTGGGAATAATGATGTCCGACGATCTAACGTTTAGGGAGCATAACCAAGCAAATATCGCATCAGCCAGAAAAATGATCGGATGGATTACGAGAACTTTCAAATCCAGGGATCCCATCACAATGGTTGTACTCTTCAAGTCACTTGTGTTGTCCCGTCTCGAATACTGCTCAGTACTCACTTCCCCCTTCAGAGCAGGAGAGATTGCTGAAATAGAGGGAATACAGAGAACATATACGGCACGCATAGACGAGATAAAACACCTAAATTATTGGGATCGTCTCAAAGCTCTCCAAATGTACTCTCTAGAAAGGAGACGAGAGAGATACCAAATAATATACACGTGGAAAATACTGGAGGGCCAGGTCCCAAATCTACACAGTAAAATAACAACGTACTGGAGTGAACGATATGGAAGAAAATGCAAGATTGATCCAGTGAAGAGCAGAGGTGCCATAGGCACAATCAGAGAACACTGTATAAACATCAGAGGTCCGCGGTTGTTCAACGTCCTCCCAGCGACTATAAGAAATATTGCCGGAACAACCGTGGACATCTTCAAGAGAAAACTGGACTGTTTCCTAAGAGAAGTCCCGGATCAGCCGGGCTGTGGTGGGTATGTGGCTCTGCGGGCCGCTCCAAGCAACAGCCTGGTGGATCAAACTCTCACAAGTCGAGCCTGGCCTCGGGCCGGGCTTGGGGAGTAGAAGAACTCCCAGAACCCCATCAACCAGGAATCAACCAGGAATCAACCATCAGCTTCCGTGCGCAAACGAAGTGGAGTGTTCCATAGTCTCCCGAGGAAGTACGAGTAGAGCCAGATGGCGTGAGGATAACACCTACGGCTCAGTGATGGCAGCGCTCCTGGGTAACTTCGAGATGCGGCACTGGGGGGTTGTGATAGAACCTCCAGGCCATGGATGACGGTGGAGCTGCGTGAAGATGATTTGGTAGTAGTCCTGGTCCTGTGCAGTTCAAAAACCACTTCTGCGGGAGAATTCACACCTCGAAGCAACATATGAGGCAGTGGCCCAGTACGGTAATGGGTGTCAGTCTGGATAGGCCAGGCGACATCGGCTTCAACCGAACATCTGGCGAAAAATATTTTGTGGGGTTTTTGCCGCTCGAGTATGGAATGTATATAACGGACGTTGCTGAAGGAGGAGTCATTCACCAGCATGGAGGTTGACACAAACGTCGTGGAACAGTGAGGAGCTACTCTGCGCATTTACGATTTGCTGGATCTACAGTCCACAGTGTCGGTCTTCAAGGTGGTTAAAATAGTGCCCATAGGCCATTGCTCTCTATGCCTCTCTGAGGGGGGCAAGGTTCTGGCTCGTGGCCCCAGGTAGGCATAAGGACTCCTGTGACTGATGACCCCAAACTAATATAGCACATATCAGTTCAGTTAGCTTCAGAGAGCCTCTCAGGCTTACCCATAAAATGGCGTTTCATTGCATTCAATGCTGGCTTTCCTCTCGCATAGGAAGAAATGACCATTTTTCTATAGCGGCTGTCCAAGGGTTAAATACCTCCTGCAAGACCTGGATTTTGCCTCTGATGGACCTTGCTTCTTTTGAATTTGGATATTCTTTGCCAAACTAGATACACTTATGAAGTTCTTGAATCTTCCTTGCTAGCAGACTTCCTGGCTCTTTAATTTACGGACTTGGTGCAGTTTCTGCCATTTTGCATGTTAGAGTGGCATGAGGTTTTGAATGCTTTTCAGGTGGTTCCTCTTTAAGAGCTCCTCAATGACTGCCTGTTTGTTCCAGCTCTTTCCCAGGATGGGCGATTGATGCAGATTCACACTGTCTGTCAGGTGCATAGTACGATGCACAAGATTGCAGCCGTGTGGCATGCCTTGAGAAGGATGCAGATTCCTCCAGGCTCTCTGCCCCAGCTTCACTTAGACTGTTCCTCGGTGATTCAGTGACTAAACTGAGGGGGTGTTCCCTTCGATCCTTTGCTATTTGGAGCTTGATACTGCGGGTAGCTCGTCAGCTGAATTCTTGGGGTGTGGTTCTCTAAGTTGTTAATATGTGGGGGAGTGTACAGCATTCATTCAGTTTTGCTTCCTTTTGCATCTTCACTGAGGGGGATCATTGACACTGCCTCCTTCCAGTGGCTTTACGCGATAGTCAGATTTGTCAGAAGTCAGGTAGTCAGAAGCTGATTTTGTTGTGCCACCTTGGAATTGGTGCCTTCCTGTTTATGTGGCTCCATTCCCCAGTCCAACCCTTTCTCGCACTTGCTTATAGTCAATATTTGGCTTATTAATAAGTGCATATGTGACATACTAATTTATTGTGAATATTTGAGTTTACCTTGAAAAGCTGAATAGAAAATACCGACCTAACCTAACCTTCTTAGTATGTTAAGATAAGCATCTTATTGCTTCTTAATTACAATTAGTACTTAACCTATACCTATATTGATATTACAGTTTTATAAAAATAATAAAACAAAACTAAAATATTTAAATAAATTGTAAAGTAACTCAGGATATTGTCAAATTTTGTATAAAATCTCTATTGTTTAATAAAACTGAAAAAAGAAATTCCTAATATTAAAACTGATGCATAGCATATCGGTAGGAGGAGTTTTTACCTTGAAAACAAAATATCACTTTGAATATACCACATATATGCTTATTAATATGCCAAACATTGACTATAAGCAATAAGTCATATATGTACTGTCTTGTGCGAGAGTGGGTTACCAGTCATGATTCCTTTGCAGTGGAGGCCTTTCAATTAGACTGGTCACAGTGGATGCTTTTTTTTTTTTACCTTATTTACCCGGTTCAACTGATTATCTGGGTCCTGGCCAGGTTGGAGTCCTACCAAGGGGAGGTGGTCCTTCTAGTTCCTTGGTACCCAACTCGGCCTTAGTTTCAGGCATTGCTTGCCTGGTAGCTGATCCTGGCTAATTTTCCATAGCTCGGAAAGAAGAAGAATGGTCTGGTTGGTCTTGCTGGTTTGAACTTCTCCTTGGCTCTTCTTATCTGGTCTTTGATACATCTCTGTCACCATCTCTGCTGTGTGCAGATGGCTGAATTAATAACTTCCTACCTGTAATTATCTTTCTGGCAGCAGTATGAGGCTGCTTGGCACTCTTTTTAACTACTTCATGTCCATTTCTGGTGGGGAGCCCCGTCGGCTCCCTGGAGCTATCCAGGCTGAATGGATATTTATAACTTTCTGGCGTCAGTCAAAGTGCTTGTAGTTTGTGCCTACTTGGAACCACGAGCCAGAACCTGGCCTCCCTCAGAGATACACGAGGAGCAATGACCTATAGAAACCCCCGTGGTTGGGAGCATTCTATGTCTGCCATCGACAGGCACCCAGAAACGTAGGCGCTCCAAAACAAGCCCCTATTCTGGTTTATTATTTTTATTATTCAACGAAAGCTGAACGAGTGGACAGAACTCCCCAAACGAAAATTAGCAAACCAGCATGACGTTGTCATGTTGCCGAGCCACCGTCTGCGCAACCCCCCCCCCCTCCCCAGAAGGGGGAAGGGGGAGCCCCAGACCCTCATGCTGGCAACCCAACCTGCAGTTCTTGGCTGATGCAATTCTGGGAAAGTCTTGTGTTTCTGGCTCCGGAATTTTTGTCTCAGTTCTGTGTCTAGTGACGTGGGCTCTCTCTCCAGGTGGTGTGTGAGCCAGGAGTAATATTTCACGGTACTCGAGTTGCATGCGCCTAGGGCTACCTTTCCCAGGTGCCCTGTAAGTACAGTGGTACCTGAACTTACTATTGCCCCGACTTACAATAATTTCAAGTTACGATGTAAATTTGATTGAAAAATGCGACTCGACTTACGATAGTGTCGTCGACTAACGATATTTGTTGGTACACGTTTGGGTTGACCGAGCTCGTGGTTCCCGGTCACGCGGGACGACCTGCCTCAGTTTACTAGAGCTGCCCGCTTAGTGACGATCACGCCTATAAGAAATTCCGTTTTTGTGGTGATTTTTTGCTTTTTGAACATAAAACTGATTATTATATATCACACCATGGGTCCCAAGAAAGTAAGTGGTAAGGTTCAACCTAAGAAATAGTTGTGAGTAGAGGATGTCCCTTCCTCATTAAGAAAATGTGTGAAGTATGGGAAGAACTGCAAAGTTTTGTTGAAAAAACTCGCCCAGATCAAGCTGTAGCAGGCCATTGCATTGACCTTTAAATTACAATGTGCTTGTTATGACCCTGGGTTCCTCAGTGAAAACCAGAGGTCAAATTGAGCTAAATAAATTACTCTATTATTTGGTGCGCTTGTCGATGTTCATTCCTATCTTCCTTGCCAGACGTAAGACGAATCTTGTTTCTCACAGAGCATTCAGACTCATGAGCTTGTTGTGGATTAAGTATAACCATGTAGTAATTATTAACTATTCTTAGAACTATTAAAGTAAACAGTTTTACGTCGATGAAGATTTGTAATGTTTACAAGCGGCACGATCAGCTGTTGTCTCCCCGGCAACAGCTGGGGAGAGCGGAGGCTGGTGGCTGCTGCTTCCTTCTCTGGGCTGGCGTTGTGGTGTTAAGATCTCTGCATCCCTCTCCCCTTCCTCCTGCTTCTCTCCCTTACCTATTTCTTTGTCTAGTTTACCAAGATAAGTATTGAGTTGTGTTCATATTTTCTGGCATAAGTGTGTTCTAATGTGTAGAGTATTACTGTGTATTAATTAGGTGATCACTAGTGTTTATATTGCTAAGTTACTCTAAGGGGGTCCCAGTGGAACCACGTGGGCTCCAGTAGTACCAGTAAGCTACCTAGAGTCCTTGCTAGTTTCCCTTGCCTAGTAGACTTTACCCTAGCTTGTGCTCATTGTAAAACCTTGTATCCTGCTTATGTGGACCAAGGCTTTTAACATAAGATAGTGTGGTAAAGTAATTATTGTTATTGGTGTGAATGTATATGGGGGTTGTTAAGGGGTTAATAAATAAGTTAGTTAATTTTAAAGGAGTATCCATTCTTCCTGTGTAGGAGATCAATGAGCTACCTCTAGACTGACATTGTCTTGTAGCCAGTTAATTATCACTGTTTATGTTGACCAGACCACACACTAGAAGGTGAAGGGACAACGACGTTTCGGTCCATCCTGGACCATTCTAGAAACGTCGTTGTCCCTTCACCTTCTAGTGTGTGGTCTGGTCAACATACTTTAGCCACGTTATTGTGACTCATTGCCTGCATCACTGTTTATCTTATTGGGGCCGGGCCTTTAAGATCTCCATTACTTATGATACATCTTAATTCTAACTGCAGACCCCACATAACAGCTACCATTTATAACAGTGATGTCTTACTACAGACAAGTGTTAAAATGTAGGAAAATACAAGTGTCTTTAGACAGATTCTTAGTAAGACAAGCAAGCAGTGAGCCACAAGCAGGTCCTAGTGGTATGCAGGCAAAACATGCCAGAGTGTATCCCAGAAAAGTCATCACTGTCTGATGTTATAATGGAAGGGGACTCTCCTTCCAAACAGTAACACCTCTCCTCCCCCCCCCATCACCATCTTCCATACGCCATTAAGAGTCCTCCATAAAGGTAAGATGAACATATGTACTATATTGTAGTTAGAGAAAAATATTGTATTCAGTGTAAAATATATTTGTAAGTTGATATTTTGGAGGGTGGGTAACGGATTAATTCTATTACCTTTATTTCTTATGGGAAAAATTGCTTCAACTTACGATATTTCGACTTACGATACGTCTCTGGGAATGGATTACTATCGTAAATCGAGGCCCCACTGTACTATCCATGGGGCTTTGGGCCACCTTCCACAAGTCACCTTGGGATCTGCCTCTGCTGTGCCTTTTACTGCTCGGTACTTGGCTGCCCTTGGGGTCTGCTGGGGTTTTCTTGCCCTTGTGGGTCCTTGGGTGGGGGAGGGTAGTTTTCATCACTGGTAGGGGCGCGCGATACTGCACAGCTAGTTTTCACCAATTATAGCGGCCGGCTCTGTTCCGCCTGGGTACGTTGTCCTCTTGCGGGGTTTTTCTTTTGTTTTTTGTTTTCTGCCTGGGGGGGAGGGTGTCTGCTTGCATATTACCATTAGCTGTTGGGGTGTGTGTGTGTGTGTTATATATATATATATATATATATATATATATATATATATATATATATATATATATATATATATATATATATATATATATATTTATATATATGTCGTACCTAGTAGCCAGAACTCCCTTTTTGGCCTACTATGCAAGGCCCGATTTGCCTAATAAGCCAAGTTTTCCTGAATTAATATATTTTCTCTAATTTTTTTCTTATGAAATGATAAAGCTACTCATTTCATTATGTATGAGGTCAATTTGTTTTCGTTGGAGTTAAAATTAACGTAGATATATGACCGAACCTAACCAACCCTACCTAACCTAACCTATCTTTATAGGTTAGGTTAGGTTAGGTAGCCGAAAAAGTTAGGCTAGGTTAGGTTAGGTAGGTTAGGTAGTCGAAAAACAATTAATTCATGAAAACTTGGCTTATTAGGCAAATCGGGCCTTGCATAGTAGGCTGAGAAGTGCGTTCTGGCTACTAGGTACGACATATATATATATATATATATATATATATATATATATATATATATATATATATATATATATATATATATATATATATATATATATATATATATATATATATATATTTATTCTGTGGTTGGTGGTATCCCCCGCTTGGCCCCCCGTGAGTGGACACGTCCCTGGAGTTCAGCTTTTAGCAGTTTGTTTGGTAGACTTGGGCGCCAGTTTGCAGTACCCTGCCTGGGCTTCCCTTAGCGTGTTAAAATGGCTAAGGGCCCTGCGAAACCCCGCGGAAGCTCCATGGTCCGGTGGATGTGACCCCCTGAGTCCCCTCTCGCTTCTTGGAGTTTGAAGGTTGCTCTGTCCCCTGGTCTCAGGGTGACACTCACCGGTTGTGCCTCCGCCATGCTGCCTATTGGGTCAGTGATTCTTTTGACTCGGAGTCGTGCAATGTTGTTGTCTGTATGTGCTCCAGTTCACCCATGCTCCTCAACATATGTGGGTGCAGGCAGCTGCTGCATTCCATGCTTGGTTTTGTTGCTGCAGCATGCTCGGTGGGTTGCAG
>WNGS01007182.1:3174352-3187540 GCA_020271785.1 Procambarus virginalis
TGTGCTGCTTAGCGGTGGACTATATGCATTTATGATCATTAGTTTTATCATCCTCATGGCAGATCTCTAGTGCTATTATATCAACTTCTTGTGGATTGTCAGTCATTATTTCGTTCACCTTTAGGTGTTCTTTCACCAGCACAGCAACGCCCCCGCCTTTCCTGATTTTTCTGTCCCGTCTCCAATTGAGTAGCCCCTTGGGAATATGACCTCATTTAAAATAACATCTTCAAGTTTTGTCTCCGTGAGTGCAACAATGTCTGGTGTCTGCAGCTGTATTATATCACTTAACCACCGTGCTGCGCGGAGTTTATTGAGAAATTCCTCCGGTGCGCATGAAATGAAGTGTCCCAAAAAATTCTTTTTTCTTCGTAAAATGATCAATTCCCTTCCCTGAACATGTCTATGTAAAAATAAATACCAAATTCCACTTACTTTGGCTGTAGGGACGTGGACAAAGTGCGCTGTGACGTCATCAGGGCCTGGTCGCCCGTGCGTGACTCGCCCAGACACGGTCGAGCGGGCCATTCAAGCACCGGGTGTTGCCACAAATATATTTTCAATTATTTGTTTTATGTATTTCCAATGCGGTTTTATTTGTTTTTTTATCGTATATGATGCATATTTGTGTCCTTTATAATATGCATACAGTAGAACGTTCATAATGTTCCATGGAACTGTGATACATGTGTCAGTAGTGTGTCCACAATAAATGTTTATTGTCGCAATATTACCTGTTAAAAATTCACTAAAATTACAATATGTACAGTTTCACACACTATTTTCACAGTAACACACTGTATTACACACTCAGTACTTCGGAATTGAGTAATAATCAACGAAGTAACCCATGGTACACAGCGCGACTTCGCTCAGTGCACCAGGTACAGATAAATTTTCGCTGCTTGTTTCTTCATTCTGTGTGCTTGCAAATAACGCACTCACATACACCCTTGGCTTTAGTACTTGTAGGTTGTATGTAACCAAGCTTGTAAAGCATAAGGTAGTATTGAAAAGATTATAGGAAAAGATCAATTTGTAAGATAGTCTTGAAAAGATCGCTTTGTATGGTCCCACACAGAAAGAGATTCAGCATACGTAAAGAGTGTCCATCGGTCAGGAAGAGATTCAGCTAGCCTCAAGAGTGTCCATCAGTCAGGAAGAGATTCAACTAGACTCAAGAGTGTCCGTCAGTTGAGAAGAGATTCAGGCATTCTTGAAAATATCTATGGAAAACACCAAAATGGAAGCCGCTAACACTGTTCATCTATGCCATTTGTATCAGATGCATCATCACTGAACGCAAAAAATGATTCATCTAAGTATCATCTAAATAAATAGCATAGAATTGCAAAGATGACGCTCAGAGCTTCAACTGGATACGCTCCCTGTATCGTCCTCATTAGGTGCTGTATCACTTGCATCCGACCTTTGTGTTAGGTCCTTATTGCGCCTGGCTTCCCCAACATTATGACCCTTATGTTCTTCAAACAATAAGGTTTGAATTTCACTGACAGAGCATTATCTTCAACACCGCGTCGGACAGGTGTTTGGGAGCCAGAGGCGCATGCGCCACCCATGGTTGCTCATTCAGTACTAACCCAGCCAGCAGCCCCAGGGCATTCTGGGATTTTTTTCCAAGATGGCTGCCTCTCACTGGAGGTCCTAAGAGTCCATTTCGTACACAACCAAGCTCGTACACATTTAGAATTGGTTACGAAAACTCGGTTGGCGCAGTTAAGTGGTTAACTCCAGTATCTTTGACCTTACTCCATCTATGTTGGTGTATGCAATCTTCAGGAACTTGTTCCCCCTCTTCTTATTTTTCACTCCCCTTTCTCTAATGATTTTGTTGGTTTGCCTTTATGTTCCACTTCACTGTTCTGCCTACTCCTATCACTTTGTAGAAAAAAGAATTGATATCTTCTTCATTCCTGCTCTCATTTAAACGTTTTGCCACGGCGAGGTTCAGTTTCAGCTTCTCTCTATCTTCTTTTGAAAGATCTCGTCTTAACGACCACACTTTTGTGCGGCACTGACAGAGTTGCTCCAGCTTATGTTCAGGGTGAATGTCACTTCTGCCCCATTCTGTAAGCTTTCTCATGCCTTGTTTCACCTCTGGCCTGCTTATGCGCTGCCTGAGCCGTCCTGGTCCGTGGACAGGGTGCTCTCCTATCTCTCTTCTCCTCGGTTTGTGGTGCCCCCCCCCTCAGTTCAGGATTGTTTTCCAAGTCTCTTTCTCTTGGCATTGGCCTCTGGGATCAGGTTGTGAGCTTCATGCTTTCCTGCAGTGCAGGGGTTCACATGGTAAGAAACTAAAACAAAAATCCGAACAGAGAGGTAGAAACTCCCTACAATCCCAAGGAAACAAGCAAACAAGCAATTATCACACTTTACTGACGCACCGCTCGTTTGCGCAACCCTCCCCTCCCCAAGAGGGGGGGGGGAGGAGGTGGCCCCGGACCGCCTCAAATTCCTGGGTGGTAATTACCTAAGTGTGTAATTACCTAAGTGTAGTTACAGGATGAGAGCTACGCTCGTGGTGTCCCGTCTTCCCAGCACTCTTTGTCATATAACGCTTTGAAACTACTGACGGTCTTGGCCTCCACCACCTTCTCCCCCAACTTGTTCCAACCGTCTACCACTCTGTTTGCGAAAGTGAATTTTCTTATATTTCTTCGGCATCTGTGTTTAGCCAGTTTATATCTATGACCTCTTGTTCTTGAAGTTCCAGGTCTCAGGAAATCTTTCCTGTCGATTTTATCAATTCCTGTTACTATTTTGTATGTAGTGATCATATCACCTCTTTTTCTTCTGTCTTCTAGTTTTGGCATATTTAATGCTTCTAACCTTTCCTCGTAGCTCTTACCCTTCAGTTCTGGGAGCCACTTAGTAGCATGTCTTTGCACCTTTTCCAGTTTGTTGATGTGCTTCTTAAGATATGGGCACCAAACAACAGCTGCATATTCTAGCTTTGGCCTAACAAAAGTCATGAACAATTTCTTTAGTATATCCCCATCCATGTATTTAAAAGCAATTCTGAAGTTAGAAAGCATAGCATAGGCTCCTTGCACAATATTCTTTATGTGGTCTTCAGGTGATAGTTTTCTATCTAGAACCACCCCTAGATCTCTTTCTTTATCAGAGTTCTTTAAAGATTTCTCACATAATATATAGGTTGTGTGGGGTCTATGTTCTCCTATTCCACATTCCATAACATGACATTTATTAACATTAAATTCCATTTGCCAAGTGGTGCTCCATATACTTATTTTATCCAGGTCTTCTTGAAGGGCATGACAATCATCTAAATTTCTTATCCTTCCTATTATCTTAGCATCATCAGCAAACATGTTCATATAATTCTGTATACCAACTGGTAGATCATTTATGTAGACAATAAACATCACTGGTGCAAGAACTGAACCCTGTGGTACTCCACTTGTGACATTTCTCCAGTCCGATACATTGCCTCTGATCACAGCCCTCATTTTTCTATCAGTCAGAAAGTTTTTCATCCATGTTAGAAGCGTACCTGTCACTCCTCCAATATTTTCCAGTTTCCAGAACAACCTCTTATGTGGAACTCTGTCGAAAGCCTTTTTTAGGTCCAGATAGATGCAGTCAGCCCAACCATCTCTTTCCTGTAATATCTCTGTTGCTCGATCATAAAAACTGAGTAAATTCGATACACAGGATCTACCAGATCGAAAACCATACTGTCTGTCTGATATTATATCATTTCTCTCCAGGTGTGCTACCCATTTAGTTTTAATTATTTTTTCCAATATTTTGACTATTACACTTGTCAATGATACCGGTCTATAATTAAGGGGTCTTCCCTGCTTCCACTCTTGTAAATTGGAACTATGTTAGCCTTTTTCCACACATCAGCTACAACTCCTGTAAACAGGGATGCCTGAAAGATCAGTTGAAGAGGGATGCTGAGCTCAGGTGCACATTCTCTCAGAACCCATGGTGAAACTCCATCTGGACCAACTGCTTTGTTCTTATTTAGCTCTTTGAGCATTTTTTCCACTTCGTCTCTAGACACCTCTATGTGCTCTATGTTGTTCTCTGGAATTCTTATTGTATCTGGTTCCCTGAAGATTTCATTTTGTACAAACACACTTTGGAACTTTTCGTTTAATGTTTCACACATTTCCTTTTCATTTTCCGTGAATCTATTTCCCATTTTCAACCTCTGAATATTATCCTTTACCTGCAATTTGTTGTTTATGAATTTATAGAATAGACCTGGTTCTGTTTTACATTTGTCTGCAATCCCTTTTTCAAAATTTCTTTCTGCCTCTCTCCTCACTGCCGTGTAGTTGTTTCTCGCATCTTTGTATCGCTGGTATGATTGGGGGTTTGGCCTCTTCCTGTATTGATTCCATTTTTGTGTCTTTGGTCTCTGGCCCTCTCGCACTTTCTGTTGAACCAATCCTGTTTCCTAGTTCTGCTTCTCTGTTTTGGTATAAATTTTTTGTGCCTTTATCATATATTTCACAAAACTTGACATACATCTCATTCACTTCCTTGCCTAGCAACAAGTCTGTCCAATTATACTACCTAAAAAATTTTCTAAGGTTGCCATAATGTCCTCTCCTAAAGTCAGGTTTTTCAATTGCATCGACCATCATATTTTCTTCCAGATTATAACGCATTGCATACTTTATCCCCAAAAAGACATGGTCACTTTTACCCAAGGGAGGAAGGTACTGAATGTCAAATATTTCTTCCTCCTTCCTGGTAAATATCAAATCTAGCATGGAGGGAACGTCCCTTCCCTCATCCTCGTAGCTTGTTTAACATGTTGATACAAGAATGTTTCCAGGATGAGGTCTACAAATTTACAGGTCCAGAAATCTTCTGTTTTAGCTTCATATGCTTCCCAGTCTATGGATTTCAAGTTGAAGTCGCCGACTATCAACAGTCGTGAACTATCGTTATCCGCTCTCGCTATGATCTCTCTCATTATCGTTATAAGACCTTCTCGTTTACTATCTAGCTCCTCCTTTGACCATGTGCTGCTTAGCGGTGGACTATATGCATTTATGATCACTAGTTTATCATCCTCATGGCAGATCTCTAGTGCTATTATGTCAACTTCTTGTGGATTGGTAGTCATTATTTCGTTCACCTTTAGGTGTTCTTTCACCAGCACAGCAACGCCACCGCCTTTCCTAATTTTTCTGTCCCGTCTCCAAATTGAGTAGCCCCTTGGGAATATGACCTCATTTAAAATAACATCTTCAAGTTTTGTCTCCGTGAGTGCAACAATGTCTGGTGTCTGCAGCTGTATTATATCACTTAACTCCAGTATCTTTGACCTTACTCCATCTATGTTGGTGTATGCAATCTTCAGGAACTTGTTCCCCATCTTCTTATTTTTCACTCCCCACTCTTTTTCTTTTTCACTGGTGTTTGCCTTGTGTGGCTCCCCACTCCCCACTCTTTTTCACTGGTGTTTGCCTTGTGTGGCATTCTCTGCTGTCTTGGTGTGGTGTGTGGTGGCCAGGAGTACCTCATCAGTGCCGGGCCTGCATGTGCTTAGGGACTTCCTTCCCTAAGCGCCCTGTGAGTACTGCCCCTGCGTGTCAGGGTTATCTCCCCTGGGGCGTTCGGGAACCGCTCCTGTAGGGGTTCTTGCTGCTTGGCATTTGCCTCGCCCTTCGGGCCAGCTGGAGCCCTTGTTTGGCCTTATGTAGGGAGTAGTGGTGTGCTGTTTGGGCATCAAGGTGTTGTGGGTCCTGCCACCTAAGCGGCGACCGGTTCCTGTTGCCTCTGGGAACGGTGTACTTTTGCAGGGTTTTTGTTTTGTTTTGTTTTTGTTTGCCTAGTGAGACTATAGTTCCCTTGATACTGTTTTGGTGACCCTCTGCTAGGCCCCCATGCTTGTATATGTCACAGGGGCTTCAGTGTTGTCATCTTCCCCTTGTTAGTTTGGGTTTTTTAACCAGTTAGCAACACCTTGCCCGGGCATCCTGTAGTTGTTACCCAACGGCCCCTGGAAACCCGTCAGGGCTCGGTGGACCCATGGATGCGTCTCCCGAGTTCCAGCCTGCCTTGAGCGAGTTTGAATTTTGCAGTGTGCCCTTGTCTAAGGGTGACACCTGTTTTGCCTCCGTCATGCTGCCTGTTGGATCAACAACACCTTTGACCCGGAGTCTTGCGAGGCGTGTTCTCTGCTTGTGCTCCAGTTTTGTTCTGATGATGTTGCTGATAGGGTACAGGCAGCATCCGCATTGCATGTTAGGTTTAGGTTACTGCAACACGCTAGGTTAGTTTCCCACCCGGATGCCCCGAAACTGCCCTGTTTTGGTTTTAGGGACCCGGACCTGGGGGCGTTAGTCACTTTGACATTGGCTCCTTCCACGCTCCCTGGTCCTTCCCTGTGGTTCATCCTGCACCTCCTTCCCTGTGTCCGGCTTCCAAATGTCTGAGGGTTTTGGATTCGGCAGAGGGTTTAGTTGGTAATGAGGCTCGGGCGGCTTCGGGGTCTGCCTCATTTGGGTCGGAGATGGAGGCATTTGAGCCAGTTCCTCCTGCCAAGGCTTCTGGATCCCACCAGCAGGCCCCCTTCTTGTCTGCCTTTTCCCTGGACTCTGCCTTTTCTTCAGGGGTAGAGGGTTTGGAGGACGGCTCTGCCTTGGGTCCCGACGTGAGGATCTTGGGGCTGGCGAGGAGTTGACCTAGGGGCCTTGGGCCCCCTTTGAGCCTGCTTGGGTGCTTTTGCCTTCCTTGCGGGGCTTATTGTTGCAAGAGGAGGGGTTTTCTTACCCCCCCCCTTCCCTGTATGAGTATGATTTGGGTTCGGCTCCTCCCCGGTTTCAGTTCCAGTGTCCTTTGGGTACTTCGGCTCCGTCTTTCCAGAGGTTTACGACTTCTCGTGTCTCCGCGAAGGAGGCTCGGGAGGCTCTTGCTGCATACCTCTTGCGAGACCCGGTTTTGCCTCTGTGATGGATCTGTCCTCTTTTGAGTTCAGTTCTTCTTCCTGCTTTTGGGTGCGTTTGAAGGTTCCGGAGTCTTTCTGGCTGGCAGACTGCCCATTCTTTCTCGGGACGTTAGCCTTTTCCAGCTTCACGTGCAGGTTCCCTCTTCTTTTGGCATCGTTGGTTGCGGATTTGCTCGCCTGTGGGTATTTGGCTTTCTTCTTACGTTTCTTTTACCTTCTCGAGCTGTCTTCTGCCTGGCTTGAGGAGGATGTGGAGGCGTTGAGTGACGGGCCTTTGTCTGGGGCGCTGACTTCTGCAGCTAGGGCGTCGGCTGCACTGTTGAAGCTCTTTACGCCCATCCTGAAAGACGTGGTATCTCTGCTTCTCGCCTTGCATGCTGTCAAGCTGTGCTCGTCCTCTCTTTGGAATCCACTTGGGCCCTGGCTCTTAGGTTTTCGCCTCCGTTTTGTCCATTGCTGTTTGCAGAGGCTGCAGTCTCGCAGTTTCTGCAAGCGGCTTCGTTTAGTTGTCGTCCTATGTCGAACTTGTTGGTTCTCTGGGGCAGTCATTCTCGGCCGACTCGGAGGGGTCGTACCAGGGTTCAGGGCTCCGCTGGTCGAGGTGGGCCATTGGTGCCAGTTTCTGAGCCGTCGTTGCCTTCGGTGCCGGGTTGTCTGGTTGGCGCGGTGATCACCTGTTCGACGTTTGGTGTCTTGTAACGGGCGTCGGCTCTTTTGTGGTTCGCCCCATTGACGGGGAGATGGGGGGGCTCACTCTGTTTGCCCTCGCTTGGTCCCACGATCTGTGGGCCTTTTTGGTCGTGTCATCCGGCCTGCGGTGGCGTAGGGCAGCTTGTCCTCCTTTCGGGGGTTCGGGGCTGACAGGGCAGGCTGCTTCTCCTGCGCTTCGTCAAGTTGTCTTGGAGTAATTACCTAAGTGTAATTACCCAAGTGTAGTTACAGGATGAGAGCTACGCTCGTGGTGTCCCGTCTTCCCAGCACTCTTTGTCATATAATTCTTTGAAACTACTGACGGTTTTGGCCTCCACCACCTTCTCACCTAACTTGTTCCAACCGTCTACCACTGTTTAAAAAGTGAATTTTCTGATATTTCTCCGGCAGCTTTGTTTCATTAGTTTAAATCTATGACCTCTTGTTCTTGAAGTCCGGGTCTCAGGAATTCTTCCCTATCAATTTTATCGATTCCTGTTACTATTTTGAAACGTAGTGATCATATCGTCTCTTTTTCTTCTATCTTCTAGTTTTTGCATATTTAATGCCTCTAACCTCTCCTCGTAGCTCTTGCCCTTCAGTTCTGGGAGCCACTTAGTGGCATGTTATTGCACCTATAAAGGAGCCGGTCGGCCGAGCGGACAGCACGCTGGACTCGTGATCCTGTGGTCCTGGTTCGATCCCAGGCGCCGGCGAGAAACAATGGGCAGAGTTTTCTTTCACCCTATGCCCCTGTTACTAGCAGTAAAATAGGTACTGGGTGTTAGTCAGCTGTCACGGGCTGCTTCCTGGGGGTGGAGGCCTGGTCGGGACCGGGCCGCGGGGACACTAAAAAGCCCCGAAATCATCTCAAGATATAACTCAAGATATAACCTTTCCAGTTTGTTGATGTGCTTCTTAAGATATGGGCACCATACAACCGCTGCATATGCCAGCTTTGGTCTAACAAAAGTCGTGAACAATTTCTTTAGTATTTCTCCATTCATGTACAGTATTTAAAAGCAATTCTGAAGTTAGAAAGTGTAGCATAGGCTCCTCCCACACTGTTTTTAATGTGGTCCTCAGGTGACAGTTTTCTATCTAGAACCACCCCTAGATCCCTTTCTTTGTCAGAATTCTTTAAAGATTTCTCACATAATTAATAGGTTGTGTGGGGTCTATGTTCTCCAATTCCACATTCCATAACATGGCATTTATTCACATTAAATTCCATTTGCCAAGTGTTGCTCCATGTACTTATTTTGTCCAGGTCTTCTTGAAGGGCATGACAATCACCTAGGTTTCTTATCTTCCCTATTATCTTAGCATCATCAGCAAACATGTTCATATAATTCTGTATTCCCACTGGTAGATCGTTTGTGTAGACAATGAACATTACCGTGCAAGAACTGAACCCTGTGGTACTCCACTTGTGACATTCCTCCATTCCGATACCTTGCCTCTGATTATGGCCCTCATTTTTCTGTCATTTAGGAAATTTTTCATCCATGTTAGAAGCTTACCTGTCACCCCTCCAATATGTTCCAGTTTCCAGAACAACCTATTATGGGGAACTCTGTCAAAAGCCTTTTTTAGGTCCAGATAGATACAGTCAACCCAACCATCTCTTTCCTGTAAAATCTCTGTGGCTCGATCATAAAAACTGAGTAAGTTCGTTACACAGGATCTTCCAGATCGAAAACCATACTGTCTGTCTGATATTATATCGTTTTCCCCTAGGTGTTCTACCCATTTAGTTTTAATTATTTTTTCCAATATTTTGACTTTACACTTGTCAATGATACAGGTCTATAATTAAGGGGGTCTTCCCTGCTTCCACTTTTGTAGATTGGAACTATGTTAGCCTTTTTCCACACATCAGCTATGAGTGGGTGCGCTTGGGCATGGTCAAAAAGACTCCATCACTCAGGTGGGTTTCTTGCCTGTTTCCAGTGCCGAAATGGGATTGTGCGGATCTCAGGTTCATTCTGGACTTGTTCTGTCTGAACCCCGGGATTCCTTGCCCCTCCTTTTGGATGACTACTCTATCTTGGGTCCGGCTTCTGTTGGAACTGGGTGCCTGGATAGGGTCCCTGGACCTCAAGGAAGCTTATTGGCACGTTCTTATTCATCCGGGGTTCAGGGACTGGTTAGGTTTCGTGGTGGGGCATCAGGCTTACCGCTTTCGTTGCCTCCCTTTTGGCTTGAATCTGGCACCTCGCGTTTTCACGCGTTTTACCCGGGTTGTGGTGACCTGTTTGCGTCTGCTAGGGATTCAGGTTTTGGCCTACTTCTACGACTGGCTGGTGTGGGCTCCCAGTCGGTCAGCATATCTGCTCGCCAGGGATATGGTTCTTTCCCAGCTCGCCAGGTTTGGGTTCCTGGTGAACTGGAGGAAGTCCCATCTGGTTCCATCCCAGGTTTGGACCTGGCTGGGTCTTGTTTGGGATTCTCGGACCACTTCCTTGTCTCTCCCTCCAGATTTATTTTCTCAATAAAATTTTAGAGATGTGTTTTGATTTACCCTGAACAGTGCAGGTAATGTATTTTTAATGTTATGACACAAGATGTGGCGACCAGGCCATAACAATGGCGATCGAGACTTGTCACTGAGAGCTAGCCAAGACGAAATATTTTGAGCTCACCTTTTCTCTGCTAACGATAGAATATACATTTGCAGAGACTAATATGTAGCTTTTGTTAAAAAAAAATTAATATCTTGTAATACTATAATAAAATTGGTAAATTGACCTACTTTTATTGAAGCTGTGAAGATTACGTCATCCTCTTTAGCGCTTGTTTTATATTGTTTATATTGTATACAGGGTACATACTGTATGTACACTTATTTTCAGGCATTCACTTCACACAACAGCTAGGCTTACTACTAATTCACATGAGTTCTAATTCTACTTCACTATTGACAATTATTTCTACTGTATATTTACACTGTACAGTATCTTTTTTGTCTAGGCTTATTTAATCATTAACACTTACAGTACTGGACTCTATCAACACTTTTTACACTAATTATATGCCTTTCATCATAATTTATATCGTTAGTGGATGACTCGTCACGACTTGTCGATGAGAATTCAGCATCAGCGGGGGTGCAACATGGCTTGTAGAGCATTCGTTGCGGTGGATGCTCCATGATTATCGATGAGAATTCAGCATCGGCGGGTGCAGCATGACTTGTAGAGCATTCGTTGCGGCGGATGCTCCACGACTTGTCGATGGGATTCAGCATCGGCGGGTGCAGCATGGCTTGCAGAGCATTCGTGCGGCGGATGCAGCATGGCTTGCAGAGCATTCGTTGCGGCAGATGCTCCACGAACTTGTCGATGGTAATTCTGCATCGGCGGGTGCAGCATGGCTTGTCGACAAAGATTTTCACGAACCGTTGAAATCATGAATTTATCTATTTTTGTCTGAATCTGATTTCTCTGGCTAACGTTCTGAGACATTGCTTAAAGGCTGTAAAGTGTACATAAAAATTTCCAACAACCTCATGTTTACTTTTTCTTGAATATTCAATGAGTTCCTCAATTTGTTCCAATTTCTGATATCCGACACCTCTAGGCAGAGCCTCACCAACATCGTCCGAGTCATCATCAGAGTCATCAGAGTCATTTCCGAGAACACTTTGTGCAATCTGTTCTTCAGTTAACAATTCATAACCAGGATCGTAATCATTTCTAACCATTCATTGATATCATTCACTTGTACACCCTGACCAGCTTGGAGCAACATTGTTCGGATCGTTTCTTCAAACCCTTCAAAATCATTGGCTTCATTTTCAAAACCTTCGAATTCACTATCAGATACTGCTGCGTCACATCTAGGCCTCTCTGTTAACAGTTTCTTCCATGATTTGTTAGTGTGGTTTCTTTCACTTTATTCCAAAGCCTAGCCAGTGGAATATTGCTTCCCTGATTGTGTACTTTTGAGATTTTCTAGTGTTCTTTGAGCCCTTGTATCCTTTCCTGTCAATTCATCTTCCTCGCTAGGTAAAACAACTAAAACATCTTCAAGCATTGCTGTTTGGTACATACGTTTAGCAGCAAGGATAACACCTTGGTCCATGGGCTGGATCAAGGATGTTGTGTTTGGTGGAAGTGCCATGCATTTTATTCTGCCATCCCTTGAAATTAACTTGCTAATGGGATGAGCAGGGGCATTATCTAGCAGCAATAATGCCTTAACCTCACTGGCCTTTATTCCACATTTTTGATCTGGAATTCTCTAACTTCTTTGCAAAAGTGGTTTTCAAACCAGTCCGTAAATATTGTTTGATTAAACCATGATTTCTTAGAACTGTAATATATACGGGTAGTGCCTGCATTATATTTTTTAAGGCTCGAGGATTTTTAGACTTGCCTACCACGGCACATTTTGTCCTGTGAGAGGCATCAGCATTAGCACAGAGCAAGACTGAGAGTCGTTCCTTGCTTATCTTTCGTCCAGGAATATTTTCCTGCATCCTACTGGTTAAGGATGTACTTGGTACAGCTCGCCACATAAACCCAGTTTCGTCAGCATTATATACTTGATATTTGCTTAAATTATTACTGACAATGTACTCGTTTAATTTAGCCTTGAATGAATCAACATTAGTGGGATCAGCACTTGACGCCTCACCAGAAATTTTTTTGGTGTTTGAAATGTTATGCCGAGCCTTAAATCTTCCAACCCACCCATCACTTGCATTGAAATCTTTTATACCTAATTGAATGGCAAGTTTACTTGCTGCAACTTTAAGCTCTTCAAATCTTATTGCCATGCCAATTGTGCGGTGCTGAATAACCACTTATACACTGCAGCATCCAATTGTGGATACTGACCAGACTTTACTGTTTTTCTTGAACATGCAGCACCAGAAGTAGCACACTCTGTTGTGCTCACATATTTTAATAGAGTATCCTTCTGTTTCTTGATGTCATTACTGTACTTTTCCCGATGTTAAACTCTGCTGCTGCTCGTGCATGAGAATATCCTTTATCGAGTTTCTTAATTAACTCCAGCTTCTGTGCAACCGTCAGGCGCTTCCTTTGGGTAACTTTTGGCATTTTGTAAATTAAAAAGATCACAATTAACAGTACAGTAATATCCTTCACAATTGAAGCTAGCCGCGCGAGTTCACAGTAAACAATGGGAACACATGGCGCGGCGGAGCACATTCTAGGTCCGTGGGAAAAAAAATACCTAGTGCCTATACTATAAAAGGTATTTAATAAGAAAACAAAGACTTTTGCTTAAAAAAAACTGTTTCAAAATATTTTAATAATAATTTAGAATTTTCTTCATTAAACTGAATCATTTTAAAAGAAATTAAGATGTAATATATGACTCTGGACGATCCAGGTCGGTGGCCTGGTCGCCATGCGAGGGGACGCCTGTGCCACAACAATCCCAATACCGACCGTCTGTAATATCGACCGCCAGACCGGTATAGGAGGCTCCAGATACCGGTCTCCCAAACCGTCGTTAATACGGCAGATCGGTATAAAAGAGGCCGTTTAATTGAGTGGATACTGTAT